>CAJVRI010001264.1:0-92375 GCA_911649635.1 Poeciliopsis gracilis
AAAATTGTTGCTAGAACTTCAAAGGAGGAGTTGATTGTTGATTAATTATCTGGTTCCTGAAAAGGTGACTGAAGTAAATCCAAACAGCAAACTTTACAGTAATTGGAGGGTGAAGGATAGTATTGAAGGGAACCTATTTCATTTAATTTCATTTCAATAAAGTTTGGATTGATCATTGGGCTAAATTGATCCATGGCGGACAATCCTAATCCTGAAGGATCCATCAAAGGTTCCAGTCCCACCCAACTACCGACCAATAACCTGCCTCTCCACAACCTGGAAGCTCATGTCAGGCATCATAGCGGCCAAGATAAGCAAACACATGGATAAACACATGCTCATGCCATGCTCATTATCAAATGAGCATGGCATAGAAAGGTATCGGTGTAAATAGCAGAGGAGCCAAACACCAACTCCTCGTAGACCGCACAGTTGCCCGAGACTGCAAAACCCGACACACCAACCTGTGCATGGCTTGGATTGATTACAAGAAAGCCTATGACTCAATGCCGCATTCTTGGATCATTGAATGCTTAGAGATGTATAACATCAACAGGACTCTGAGAGCCTTCATTGCAAACTCAATGAGGCTGTGGAAAACCACCCTTGAAGCCAACTGCAAACCACTTGCACAAGTGTCCATCAAATGTGGCATCAACAGGATCCATGCCTACCTGAAGGTGAAGACCACAGTGGTGCCTGTGGTCATCGGGGCCCTCGGGGCAGTCACCCCCCCCCAAACTGGAGCAGTGGCTACAACAGATCCCAGGAACAACATCAGACATCTCAGTCCAGAAATGTGCAGTCCTTGGCACAGCCAAGATACTGCAGGACCCTCAAGCTCCCAGGCCTCTGGTAGAGGACCCGAGCTCAGATGATAAGAACCACCTGCGGTGGGTGAGAAGCAGTGGCGGAGCTAGACTTTTTTTCAAGGGGTGGCCAAAGGGTGAGCAAGTCTTTATCAGAGGGGTCCATATACAAATGATGAACGAAAGGAAACAAATATTTTCTCACACACATTCAAATTAAAATGGTTTATTTAACAAAGATTTGCCATGATCAAACAAGACGTTAAACGGCTCTATGGAACAGTGAACATGTAAATGTAAACTCAGAGCCCAGAATATGACCAAAAACAAATTCTCAAAAATAAATAAATAAAACTGGCTCCAAATAGTAAACTGCAAGGCAATACCACCAAGGCAATACCATAAATGAGGCACTACGCAGCGGTGCACAACCATTATATAAATATATGAGAAGGGAATTATATATATGGTGTTCATATAACATAGATGAAAATAATCATGTAGCTCAGACCCTTTAGCGAGAAATTTTTATCATATCATAATTTTTTTTGTCATACAACAATGTGTTCCTAGTTCATCAGTTTTGTTAAGTGTTGATTGAAATTATTTTCTATCTTGAGTCACTTAACCTTGTGCATAAAAACTGACGTCTTTATTTTTTCATTGAGCTTTGCAATATCATGACATTTAAATTGTTCTGTAAACTCCAAAGACAACAAGCAGAAACTAAAGAGTTGTTTTGCATTTTCTCAACAGATCGCTGTTCTGTCATGGATCAGCATCTTAACATTGTTCTTCTGGGAAAAACTGGAGTTGGGAAAAGTTCTTCAGCAAACACCATTCTAGGACAAGAAGTGTTTAAGGCGGAAACAGACTTTGTTTCAGTGACCAAATTTATCTCTGTGGAACCTGTAACTCTGTTTGGGAGACAAATTTTAGTGATAGACACTGGAGACATATTAACAAAACAGGAGCAGATTGCAAATGTTCTTCTGAATCTTTTGCCGGACTCCACTCCCTCTCTTTACCTGCTGGTGATCAAAGTTGGTCGTTTCACTCAAGAGGATGAAAAGGCTGTAAAGGCTGTAGAGAAAATCCTCGGGCCTCGGAGGATGGAAAATTGTTTCCTGCTCTTCACAGGAGGAGACAGTTTAAAAACATCACTAAAGCAATATATTTTAGGTTATACCAACAGTCAACTTCTCAAAATTGTTGACCGTTTTTCCTGGAGAATCCATCTTTTCAACAATAAAGATGGAGGAGAGCATCAAGTCAGAGAACTGTTGACAAAGACAGGACACATTGAAACAGGTCAGTACAAATTTCAGTCAGATCTTCAGTTTTTTTTAAGACACACAGTTTCTCATAATGTTTTTTAATTTTTGTTTGAACTTACATGTCTTGATGCTGCTGTTCCACCTGAATTTCCTCACTATGAGTTAATTAGATATATATTTACTCCCCCATTCTAAATGCATGAAATAGCTCCAAAAAATAATATGGAGCTTCATAGAAAAAACAATTTGAAAAAAAATTGTTGATAGAATTTCAAAAGACTGGGGGAGTTGATTATCTGGTTCCTGAAAAGGTGACTGAAGTAAATCCAAACAGCAAACTTTACATTAATTGGAGGGTGAAGGACAGTATTAAAGGGAACCTATTTCATTTCATTTCATTAAAGTTTGGATGATCATTGGGCTACATATTTATTCCATCATTATTAACTCACTCTAAGGTCACAAGATTTCACCTGCACAGTTCTGCCTGTTGGCTTCCCTCTTCATCTGTATTAGCTATTGGGTTACTGTCACTTTAATCCAGACAAGCTGTTGCTGGCTGCACCCCCAATGTAAAATTAAATGTAATATTAAATTACATTGGGGGTGTGAAATACATGCAGTAACACTTTAATTACTCTTTAATGTCCAGTTGAACTGGTTTCTAAATGGGAAAAAAACAGAAGTCTCTACTGAGTGTCTAAATTTAGTTAGCATAACTGTAGAGACAGTTAATCTTTAGACATGATGTAGCATGAATTTTTAGGAGTAGACTTTACGACTAGGCAAACTTAGATAAAGATCCAAACTAAAACTACTGGTGACTCTCAGAACTTGCATAAATTTCTGAACAGGTTTTTTAGACAGGCAGTGTTGTACTCCCATAAGGAGTCTGCAGACAGGGAGTATATCTGTGATCAATAAATTCTTTGGTGTTGGTTCAAAAGTTCAGTGAAACATTAAATATATAAGAAAACATTAAATGTATAAGAAAAGTCTTCTCCAAAGTATAATCAAACGTATTAAGATATTTCCTTAAGCATTAAACAGCATGTTTTGAATTAGTTAGTTTTAAATCATATTACTTGCATGCAATTTATATTACTGAAATACAACAAGAGTTTTAATAGGAAACTGTTAAAATATTTCAGGTATTTCAAAGAGCTTCTCCAGAATAGACAACCCTGCAGTTTTAAATTCAAACGTATAGTTACTATTTTTTAGCATTAGATTTTGTTTCAATTTGTATAAAACATGAACACTTTCTAGTTGAAGCACTGAGGCAGAAGACAAAACAGGCCTGGGTGGAGGTCATAAATTCTCTCTGGAACGTAAAAAGGGGGAGACTGTTACGGGGAGACACTGGTTTAGGAGGATTTTGTTTTCTCTCCATATATTTTCTTCTGGGTTCTTTAGCAGGTCTCAGAGGAGGTAATAAAATTAACATTGGAACTCCCAATGTTCCAATGTGTGTATTCTCCTGCAAGGAGAATACACACCTTCTAATGCAGTGGTTCTCAAACTTTTTTCAGTGATGTACCCCCTTAAAAATATATTTTTAGTCAAGTACCCCGTGACATGGGCAAAACATTTTTGGAAGAAAAAGGAGGTACAGTGCTGTAAAATCACTGTCTGATTTATTAAAGCCAAACAACTTATATCAGTGAACCTGACAAATACATCCATATTGCAAACATTGCATGTAGAAACAAAAAAGACAAACTGAAGACGGTGACCACCAGGAAGGCATAAAACTAGTCAAAACTGAAATATGCATATGTGCAGACGCTGCTGCAGGATTTCCAGCTGATGGCGTTTTCAGTGAAAAACATGTTAATGACATTAAAAATGTCCTCTGCGGTTGTTCGCCCCTCCATTTCTTTGCAGAATAGGATGTGTTCACAGATGTCGTCCGGGTCAATGTATCTTACAAATGCAAAAAGTTGCGCATTTCCACTCACATCTGTGGATTCATCCAGCTGCAGTGAAAATGAGTCGCCAACTTTCCCCACAACTTGTTCGACAATCTCTGTGCCCATGTTATCTATTCTGCGGCAAACGGTGTCATTAGACAGAGGCACAGTTTTTAATGTATCCGCTGATTTTTTGTCCAGCATAGTTTCGGCCAATTCAACAGCAGCGGGGAGCAGTAGGTCTTCCGCTATGGTGAACGGTTTTTTGGCTTTAGCAACGAGCAAAGACACCACGTAAGAAACCTCCAGGGCTTTGGCTGATGCAGTGGAGGCTTTTCGCATTGTGGGTTGGGATGACTTGAACTCAGAGAGTTTTCTCCTGAAGAACTCCGGAGGCTTACCAATGTGACATCCTTGTTTTGTGGTGAGATGCCGCTGGAGGTGTGCCGGCCTCATGCTAGCGTTGGCTAATTTCTCCCCGCAAAAAAACCCACCGTGCCTGGGTGGGTCAGAGATCGTGGACGTAAATCCCATTAAAACATACTTTTCCATGTACGTTCTGAACTTCGTAAGCTCTGGTTTTGCCTTCTTTTTCCCTTTATCTGTACTTTCAGCAGCATTGCTGCTATGCTTTAGCCACGTCTCCATAGTAACAGTGTAATCATGATGACGATAGGTCGTTGACGAGTGCGCTGGGTCCGTGGGTCAAACTAACTTGGTGGGGGGGTCCGTTTAAATTTAAAGGATGTTGAAACTATATACTGAATTTAAATTCAGTGCATCAACACATATTTATGTTTCATCAAACATTTTACAAAATATTTTTTCCTAAGACTTCTTATGAGGAGCCTACTGATTTTTTTAAAGATATTTTGAAAAGCTTCACGTACCCCCTGCAGTACCTCCGCGTACCCCTGGGGGTACGCGTTTCCCCATTTGAGAACCACTGTTCTAATGTATATATTTAAATGAGGGGAATAAACATTCTTATAAAATGGTCTATTTTACAGCAGAAGTTTGAATCTCTTTGTGCTGAGTGAGTAATTCCCAAAAATGCATTTTTGTCTTTTCTTTTCAACTCACACAGGTAATTCTATGTTTGTCATGTGTTGGACTTTTTGATAATCCGGGTGTAAAGCATTCTGTAACATTCTGTATGCACTGAATTCTTTGGATAAAATTCTGGAAATATCTGAAGTCAGTTGTCGTATGATTGTTCTCTGAAATTCCACTGTACACGCAGAGTTCCTGGAACCCGGAAGATCAGAGGAAAAGTAACGAGCAAGTAAATATAGTGTCTCTGATTTTTCATCAACTCCCAGCTCACAACCAAAGATGCTCTGCAGCTTGTGGTGGTAATGCTACAAAATATAGAAAATCCATGTCAGTTGCTGCTCCTCCTCCCGTTTGTCCCAGGTTGTTCCCCAAGGTTCAGGAATCAACCCTCTTCTTTTTTTATCTTATGTACAAAGCGAAGGGTAGAACATGTTGCACACTTTGCCCCTTTGTTGAAACACCTTTAAGTTTCAACACATTTAAATATGTATTGAAACCTTTAAGTCGGAAAACAACTGAAATTGCTCAGTGAAGGAACCAGAGAGGCAGAATTTATGCATCCATTTGTTTTAGTCATGTTGTAAATGTTTTTATCATTTTGGCCAGTAGAGTAGAAAGTGAATCACTTGTGATTGATTTTCCACAAAAATTAATATACCTTATTTTTTTTGTGTAATCTCAGATTAATTGAAGAAGGGCAACTAAACTAACTGTCATATTTGTGGAGTGAGATTCCAGCCCATATGCAGAACACAAACATGCTAAAAGTTGGGAGTGAAGATATAGTGAATTTATTAACAAGTGTAGAAACAGAAAATAATGAATTGGATCCGGTCCACGGAAAGGGAAGGGTCTCAGGGAGCGATCGACACACTATGCGAACAGAGGAGGGGATGAGTTCAGGGGCGGTTGGAAAGTGCAGTGTGAATATGACGCTGGACTGATCTTACTTGTGTGAAAACGGGAGGAAACGTGGAAGAGAGTCACTACGAGGTCCGAAGCTCGGTCTTGCTGGGAAAGGTTGTGCGTGTGGGCTGAGGTCCTGAAGCGAACGGAGGAGAGCGTTGGAGGGTGGACAGGTAGGCACAAGGTCCACGAAGAATGAGGAGCAGGACGAGGAGCGGTGTAGCTGCCAGCCAAGGGATCAAGGAAGAACGGGCTGTTTGCACGGAGAGGGTGAGTCTGGGAACTCGGGCACATGTGGGAACCTTCCACGGCGTCATAGGGAATGACCTGGTGAAAGGCGAGTCAACAGGAAAAGTCACTGGCATGAAAATCAACGATGGAGTAAATCAATACAGGATCAACTCGAGGAGGCTCAGAGGTACCAATACAGGAAGACACTCAGGCGCCGAAGGACTGACAGGCTGCTCCTTAAGATCCTGTCGTTGACGAGCTCAACTCACAACCGGTGCGCTTGCTGACATCATCCCTGCCCTCCGTCATGATGATGGCGCCATCTTGTGGAGGAAATAGTGCACACACACACACACACACACACACACACACGCGCGCACACACACACACAAAGACCCCACAGCGGGAACCTAAATAACTCCCAGCCCCTGACACTAACTGATGATCTGTATGAATACTTTTGCTTCACCTCTGTTGCATTCCTTCTATTTAATATATCTGTAGTTTTGGACTTACTGTTAACACTTAGCAAGTATTAACGTTATAATTTTAAAGTCATGAAAATAAATTCAGATTTATTGATTTTGATTTAATGAGATAACAGGCTTTCTTTTTATAACCAGAGTCCAACCTGGAGAGGCTTTTGGAGGAACTGGGAATGAAGCCGTTCTACAAGGAGAAACTGTCACTGGGGAAGATACTGGAGATCAATGAGAAGACCATCAATGATGAGCCTCCAGAGTGGAAATCTGATCTTTCATGGTATTTTTTAAAGAAACTGATGATAGTGAATGCAACAGCTAGAAAGATAAAATCAGTTTCACTGTCTAACCAAGATGATGAATTAGATCCTGATGAATTTAATTTTGATGATCTTCTTGCCAGTCCAAATGTGAATGACTCTCTAAATCCTCTTGATTTAATCACTGCTCTCTTCCTGTGTTCTGATGGGTTTGTTCAGCAAGAACTGGCTCTAAAAATGTCCACGTGTCAGTTCTCTGTTCCTCTGCTGCTTCCTAACTGTGATACACAGCAGTGCACCCTCATGCTGTGGGCCATGAGAGACATTGTTAAGAATTACAGACCTTCAAATCTTGCAGAATCAAAAGGCTTCATGGAAGAAAGAATAGTTCTTTCTGAACTTCCAATGATCTCGTTTGTGAGACTGGGTGAGTGCTCTCTGTCCAAATCAGCGATCCTCAATAAACTTCTGTGTCACTCTGAGCAATACCATGATACCTTTGTTCACCGTAACATGGAGTGTGGAGACATTGAGAGAAGAATATCCAATGGACTGACTGAACTGACCTGGTTCCTTCCCTGTGGAAACAAAAACATTGACATCTTCAGTGAACCAGTTGCTATAACGAACCTTCGTGGAGACATTGCTTCATTTGAAACTCAATTCTCCTTTTTGTGTCAGACATCTGCTGCAGTTTTTGTTTTCTTTGATCAACTGGACTCTGACTGCAAACTGCTGATGAACAAAAACCACAAAGCTCAGATCTTCTTAGTGGGAAACCAACAGAGCAAAAACTTCAGAGTTGATTCTGTTAAAAAATTGGCAACCAGTCTGGGCTTGAAGAAAAATAATATTCTAATAAAAACAACACAAACAAATGGTGCACATTTTGTTGAACAATTGAGAAAAAGGGTCAGTGATGTACTTAATAAGCCGGAGATGAAAATGTCTGTAGTGCAGATGGCTGATGTTGCACATGAACTGGGAATCACAGTTGATGAAGATTCTCCAGAGTGTCAGGATGGAAAGATGAAAGCTGATAAAATCACTGCAGAGATTAAAGACATAATGAAATACAAAGAAGATCAACTTCCTTTACAAGGTCAAATATGGAAGGAACTGACTTGTTTGGAAAAGGAAGAATTTCGTCTTCGAAAAGTTGGTTCAGAAAACATTGAACATTACAAATGTAAACTTCAGCATGAGAGAGAAAAACTGAGGGAAAAGCAAAATGATTCTGCAATGACCAAAGCAATGACATGTTTCATTACTGCAATATCCAGCCAACAGAGAGAAAGGTGTCACTTTCTGAAATGGATGAGAATGAACCTTGACAACTTGTCTGGAATCAAACTTTCTGGCCTCAGGGAGCTTTACAAGAAAAAATGCAAAGATTCTGACAACAAACAAGAGTTCAAAGAAATTGACCAACAACTTTCCAGCAGCTCACTGGGAGTTGAGCACTTCTTCCGTGAAATGGGTCAGATCTACGAAGCTTCTCTTTACCTTCCAGAAACAGATCCATCACGTCAACAACTGCAACATCTGCCCAAACTCTGTGCTCAGTTGTTGCTGGATGGATTTCCTGTTGAGCTTGTAGATGGAGAAGCTTCCAACATTCCTCTCAGATGGGTGAGTGATGTTCTCTCTAAGCTCCATGACTTGGTGTCTCCAAACAACAAGATACGGGTCGTCACAGTTCTTGGAGTTCAGAGCACAGGGAAGTCCACTCTCCTTAACACCATGTTTGGAGTCCAGTTTGCAGTCAGCAGTGGTCGATGCACTAGAGGTGCCTTCATGCTGCTCATCAAAGTCAATGAAGACTTGAAGAAAGTTCTCAACTGTGACTTTATGATGATCATCGACACTGAAGGCTTAAAGTCACCAGAGCTAGCACAGCTGGACAACAGCCATGAGCACGACAATGAGCTGGCAACACTTGTTGTTGGGCTGAGTGACATCACCATTATCAATATTGCCATGGAGAATTCAACAGAGATGAAAGACATCCTGCAGATAGTGGTGCATGCTTTCCTCAGGATGAAGGAGGTCGGCGGCAAAAAGCCTCAATGTCAGTTTGTTCACCAGAACGTTTCTGATGTTTCAGCCCATGCGAAGAACCTGAGAGACAGGAAGCTGCTGCTAGAACAGCTGAATGAGATGACCCAGGCAGCAGCTAGAATGGAGAAGAAAGAGAAATACAAGAGCTTCACTGATGTGATGGAGTATAATCCAGACACTGGGAACTGCTACATTCCTGGACTCTGGAATGGAAACCCACCAATGGCTCCAGTCAATGCAGGATACAGTGAGGCTGTCTATGAACTCAAGAAAAACATCATCCAACAGCTGGGAAAGTGTGGCTCAACTTCTAATACCATCTTGGAGTTCAGAGAGTGGATAACCAGCCTGTGGAACGCAGTAAAACATGAAAACTTCATCTTCAGCTTCAGAAACAGCCTGGTGGCTGATGCTTACATGAGGCTCTGCACAGAGAACAACCAATGGGAGTGGGAGTTCAAAAAGGAAATGTACACCTGGGTCACCACAGCAGAGACAAGAATTTTGAATTTTGGTTCATTTACTGCAACATCTGCAAGATCTAACATGAATGAATTCATCATTGTGTTGAAAAGTGAAGCAATCACAGAGCTGATCAAGTGGGAGACAAAGATCCTTGAAAACCTGAAGAAATACTTTGATCAGCCAGAAGGTCATGTTCATCTGGTTGAAGGATACAGAGAGGATTTCTCCAACAGCATAAAGAATCTTCGACGAGAAACTGAAAGATCAGTGATCAACCAGATCACAGCAGCTGCTGATATTAAGAAGGGACTGAAAGAACTTGACAAAATCAAGGTCACTTATACTGAAAAAATTGAGAAAGCAGTTTGTGATTTAATTGATGAATGTCGTAAGAAAAAAGTTCAAATGACTGACAGAGAGCTTGATGAACGTTTTAATAAGATGTGGAGAGAAACACTGAACAGTTTGTCTTTCTCTGAACAACAGACTATAAATGTCTTCATCAGTGTTTCCCTTCAGTTACGAACAAATATTTCACCCAAAGGAAGCCATGCATGTGAACTGCTGAGTGAAAAAGACCTCAAAGACTGTGGACTGGAGCCTTTTACATACAAACCTCAAAACCTCAAACACAAAGCAAAAGTATTGTGGGCCTTTATGAATCGTTCAAAAACAAGACAAAAAATTGCTGAGAGCATCATATCTGCGTGCAATGATTGTATTAGTGATAAAGTCAAGAGAAAAACTAATTATCATGATACTTACATCCAGGAGATTCTTCACATCATTGATGAGAAGCTGAGCAAAGCTGATGTTGACACAGACATTGAGTTTGAAGTGTCTCTGAAACAACACATCTGTGGATCTGCAGCCAAAAAGTTTCAGAAAATGCATGAAGATTTTATCCAACAAAGTTATCCTTATAAATGTTTGCAGAAAAACAAGGAAAAGTTCTGCATGGATTTCAAAGATGTTTTCCACAAACAATATCAATGCCAGAAAAAAGCTGAAGAATTCACTAATCATTGTCTGAAACCTGCTGTTGAAAACTTCATCTATCGTTCTCTTGGTCCTTATATTGTCGATAAAATGATGACAAAAGAGGAGTTCAGCACACGAATGTCCTTCCAGTATTCTATTTTACTGGATCTGATTTCAAAAAGTGACTTTGTAAGCTTTAAGAGCTACATTGGCTCATATGAGGATCATGTGAAATGGTGGATATCTAATAGAATTAAGGAGTTTTTCTCCTCTGGGGAGACAGTTTGTGAGTTAGAGGACAAACATCTTAAGTTTTGCATAAACCACATAAATGTTGCCATTAAAAAGGCAAAAACAGAAAACACTGACAGTCTGAGGACATTTGTTGTCAAGATCTGCACAGAACTTGGTGATAAACTGGTAATTTCCCAGGATGCTCTGGATGCCTTCATGGTTCTGAACAAATCTGACCAGGAACAGTTTGCTCATTGGCTCAACAAGTGTGTGGAGGAAATGAAAGAAGATCTTAGAGGAGAGTTTGAAATTATAATGTTTGAAACAAAACTCTCACGTCTCCACATAAAACCAGAGAATGAGCTTTTCAACAGAGTGATTGGTTGTGGCAAACAGTGTCCATTCTGCAAAATATCCTGTGATGCAGGTGGAGAGAAACACATTGAACACTTTGCTTCTCTGCATCGACCAGAGGGATTAGCTGGGCACAGGAATGAAGTCTCTTGGAAACTCACGACTGACATCTGCTCTTCTGCTGTCATCAGTGAAAAACGGTTTTGCTGCAGTGACACAAAGAATCAATGGCATCTTTACAAGAAATATAGGGAGATTTACCCAGACTGGATTATTCCTCCAGATGTGAGCCTTGAGGCGTCAGATTACTGGAAATATGTGATGAACAAATACAACAAGGAATTTGCTAAAGCATATGATGCAAAACCTGCTGACATTCCTGATGCTTGGAAGAAAATCACAAAAGAACAGGCAGAGGAAAGCCTCAAGAAATCATTCAACATCAGGTGAAACAATAATTCATGTTTAGTTGTAAGAACACAATTGGTTCTTTTATGTAGTTTTTTTGTCCTTTTTTTGAAAGGCCCAATTCACACGTTGGACTCGCCTCTTTAACGAAAGCTAAAATAAACAGCTTCACCTTAATTTACTGCAGCTCCTTATTTTCTTCTTTGATCATTTATAATTTTAGCATTTTGTCATTCTATTATTTTATTAACTTTTGTTGCAACATATCTTGTCTGAAAATATTTACACTTGTTGAATGATTGCATGTTTGTTACCACATTAGATGGATATTTGGAGAGTTTCAGTACAAATTTATTGTTCATTGTTAACGACTCAATACGATCAATTCTCCATTATCATGACATCATTCAGTCGTTGCTGCAAAGTCAATCACTGGATGCATTTACTGAGTTTCCTTAGATAGAAAAAGTTTCACTAAATGAAATATCAATCTGAACGCAGCTGATTGGTCAAATTAGAATTTATTTAATTTTAAATCTGATGTGGTTGAACTGATTATGTATTTCTGGATGTTAAATGGATTTGGTTGAGATTACATTTGCTATGAATTAGTGCTAAAACAATAAACTTAACTGAATTAAAATTGATGTCAAATTATTTTTGTTTTGGTAATTTTTTTTGTTTGTATATTCAGTGTCAATTAAATAAATATTCTTTTTTTATTTTTATAAAAATGTCATTTATTTTTTTCCCTTTGTATCATTTTGTCACATTATAAGGATTTAGGATTTACAAACATCTAGTTCTGGGTTTTATCTTGAGTTTTTCTCAGACTTCATTCAAATGTATTTTGGTTTTTATCCTCAGCATTTATCATCAAATGTAACAGAAATTCAGTTCAACTCAATTCAAAGTTTTTACATGACTTGCTTTTTGTCAGATCTTTAGTTCTGTGTTGACTTGATGTGTCATTATGCTAATTATGTTAAATGTTTTTATTTCCAACTCAACGTCATAGCAGCTGATTCTCTTTTCTTCTGTAAACAAATAAAAAGCTGCTCTTTTTATTGTTAAATTTAATTATATTCTACAAATATAGAAATAGGACATCTGGTTTATGACATGCTTAATAAAATATATTGTTGTGGATCTACAGAATCTTTGTTAAAATGTTAACAGAATTTAATAAAAAGAACTTCATGATAATATTTGTCTTTTTAAAAATGATCATGTATTTAAATCAGGTGCCAAATAACAGTTTCATCAGTCTGATATTATCTTGCTATTTTAGTTAAAACAATGTGTCTGTTGTACATTAAAGATCAATAATAAGCTGCACACTAACAGCCCAACCTGATCTCTGGCTGTGTTGGATCAACAACAACAACTCTTGAATCATGAGCCCATGAATCCTTAAGGAAGAGTTTCAGCCCCTCCTCAAGACAATCAAGGGTCAATTCTGGCCCTGGGTGCAACACAAAATCAGGAAACAGCCCTTAGAGGCAGAGAAACTATTTAATCAGGTGGCAGAGGATGGAAAGAAATGACTCAGAGGAAGATATGGACCTTCACACTTAAACACAGTGACTTCTGAAGTGATAGAAATATCATTACCTTTGATAAACTCTTCTATATATTTCAATGTTTATCAGTTTGGTTAATCTCAAGTCTTCAATATTTCTTTCTCTTGTATTTCTATAAAGTATTTTACTACAGTAAACCATCCATCCATTTTCTAACACCCTGGTACCTGAAGGTGTCAGGATGGGTGCTGGTGCTGATCTACAGCTGGAATTATGTTTTCTATCGTTCTGCTTGTGTTCATGAAGATCACAGATCAATTATCCAATCACATGTATTCATGACAGCATCTGATCTTATGTATAATCCACAGATAATTAATGTCCTTCATTCCGCCCTCACTAACACCATGTAGGACCAGAAACCAAAGCAAATCTGAGACAAAATGTTCAATCTGCACATGGATGGAACGAGACCATCGACTTAAAGCTTGGTGAGAAAGTGACAGCTGTTAAAATGATTCAGTATTGATTGAACAATAAAATGAGCTTCATTCTCTCTTGGTCTGTACAATATGAGGTGAGGATGACCTTAATAAATTACCTTAATAAATGACCTTAATAAATGAGAAAAATCTGTTCACAAGTTCAGTGGATTGTTTGTTAATGTGGATTCAGTCACCAGAATCCCACTGATAATTTCACACTGTAATCTATAAAAAGAACATCTGCCTGGTTTTCAATACTTGCAGTGGAGATGAAGATGATCCATTCAGAAAAGCAGAGCTGCATCAAACTTTAATGTGGAAAAAAACAAACAGATCAAAAATTTAAATGTTAATGCAACTCAGTTATTGAATTGCATTAACATGAGAAAAGTCGACTGAGACTCACTAACCACCAACATTTATAGCTGTATCTCTATCTGTGTCTTAGTGTCTTTTCTAAGTACCTATTTACATTTTCTTCTATCTTTCTTTTCTTTTTTTTCTTGTCAGTTTCTCTTCTTTTTTTCCCCTCATTGTCTCAGCACATGGAACATACAAGCCTCTCAGTCCCTTTTGGTCTGTAGTTAAGTTTCACTTTCTCGCAGCTCAGCCACATTCATTTCTTGGGCAATGAGTGATCATGACTCCACCCACCTGGATAAAAGGAGCAGCTGAAGCATTATTTCTGTATTTGCAAGAGGTTTTGGTTCTCTGCTTCCACCTTGTTTCTATGCTGTAGAGTTTCCATTAAAAACTTTAAGAAGTTTTTAACAGGTAGGTTGCTTTTCTTCTGTATGAAACAGCTTCATTTTTATCAAGCTACAGCTCAGTGTACCTCGTTGTGTGCTATCCTAACTGTACGATGTTTTCTTTTTAATGCTGTTTCCCTAGAAGTAGGAGCGTTCTGTAGGAGGTGTGAGGTGTTGATGAATGTTTCTACAACCATGGCAAACTCTGAGGAGGAAGAGGTGAGCGAGGATAAGAACCACCGAGCTCAGATGTCTAACAATAATAAGTTACAATTTTCTGATCTAAATAGTGTTTAGTTACTTTTATGTGGTATTTTTCTGCAACACCAGTGGGTTTTTGTGGTCATTTTAAGTGAAGGAATAATTTTATTGCAACTCTCAGTTTATTATTTACCTAAAAGAAACATTTGGGTGCAGTAAACATTAGCATATGATCACAAAAATATTTGTGTCAGAGTCTGTTCACTCATTAACTAAAGCAAACAATATTATGGAGCCTTTCAGGACATCTATGTACCTTTGAAGTAAAACAATTACAGAGGGAATTAGTTATTTAAGCAGGAAGATGTAAATTTAAGAACCAAATTAGGCCAGAAAAAAGCATCTAACTGCAAGAAATACATTCTGTACTTGATTTTATTTTATTTATTTCTTTTTGAACTTTGTCCACTCAGATACAACAAATCTGGAAAATAGTATTTGGAAGCAAATTCCTCTTTTATCTATGTAAATCCCTTAATCCAATCCATAATTTGACTGTTGAAACCTTGAAGTGATTCTGTTTTACTATGAATAAAATGACTATAACTCACAACACTGTGTTCAGCCACACTTCTTGGCTTGATATACAGAGGAGTTAAGTTTCATTTATATTCATGTTCCTTTCACAGAAAACAAAACTGTGTTAGTGCATCATATGAAGGAGGGGCTGGGTTAATGTTTGACTGAGACAATCTGCACTTGTGTCACTGGCAAGTTAATGTTAATAAATAAACATTTTCTCATTTAAATTGCAGTTTTTTGATGCATCAGGCGCCTTTACTGAACCAGAGGGAGGCTCCACTGTGTCGCTGCAGTCTAACAGTATGGAAGAAAATAAGTTTGAAACTATGGTTTTGATTTTTTCTTCTACTTTAAATATATTCATAAATCACAAATATTTTCTTTCTTTTCTCCCAGATGTTTCTCCACCATCTGAAGTAACTCTTCACTGTGTTGGGACCAATATCGTTTCTTTTGGTTTAGCACCAATTGTTTCCCCAATTCGGTATAAATATCTAATAGATTACACCAGTGACACTCACACAGGGAGCATGGAGACCAGAGACTGCAGCACTGTTAATGTTGTGGGACTGAAGCCTGGGACAGAGTACACCTTTAGCATCACAAGGATCGCAGAAAAAGAGGAAATAGCTACTCTGTCTGTAGTTACAGGTAAGTTTGACTTGGAAATGAGTTGGGACACAGTGAAGAATTGATCCTGTCTGCAAATAAACATGATAAGTAGTTGCTAATTTTAACATTATAACAGTCAAAGCAGAAGAAAGTATTAATAAATATTATGCTTTTAAAAAAATCAATTATATAAAAGTATAAAATGCAGTGAAATATCTTAATTTCTTGCAAAATATTGTCATTGCCACGACACCCTGCCCCCCTTCCTTCACTCTCTACTCTCTCAGTCACTACTTCCTCTTCTGAGAGAGGAGATGTGCTACCAGCTCTCCGTCTAACGGGTCAATTGAGTTTCCTAAATCTGCTGGGATTTACCCTATCCAGAACTGAAGTAAACTCTGTTTAAGCTAGTTTCGAGAAAGAATTCGCCTGATTTCTACGGCCTACATCCAGATGTCCCACCCTTCTTCACCCTGTGAATTAGCCAGACTGAGCAGCATACAGCCAACTAGTTTTACAGAGCACATCTGTTAACGGTCGCTTCTTCTCTTTATTACAACTTGCACTTGTTACTGAATCAGGTTGGTTTTAGTGACTCGGGCGAGTCCCAAGGATATTGTTTTAAATTTGGGCTAAAGCAACCTATAAAACATTACCTACTTTTCTTCCCCAGAATCAAACATCACAGCTATTTTACTACCATCAAAGAACTTTGAGGTGAATCATTAATTGAATGTCCACAACATCTTTTAGATTTTCTTAATGCTAAATATTTTATTAGTAAAGCAATTTTGCAAGGGTCAGTACAGCTTAATTCAGTAGCAGAAATAATCAAAAAAGTAAAATCAATCCTCTAGCCCAGGGGTGTCAAACTCCAGTCCTCAAGGGCCGCTGTCCTGCAATTTTTAAATGTGCCACAGGTACAAACCACACTGGAATGAAATGGCTTAATTACCTCCTCCTTGTGTGGATCAGATCTCCAGAGTCTTGCTAATGACCCAATTATTCTATTCGGGTGTGGTGCAGCAGAGGCACATTTAAAAGTTGCAGGACAGCGGCCCTTGAGGACTGGAGTTTGACACCTGTGCTCTAGCCTATCTTTCCCTAACGCTGATACTAAGAACTAAAAAAGGGAACCTTTGAGAGAGACGGATGAAGTTTGGTGTTTCGAACCTCAGAACTGGTCTGATGATGAAGAAGGTGTTGCAGCAGGAGGAGGTGGATGATCGATGAAGGCAAGGATCTCTGTTGGTCTGATGAGCTTCATCTCTGCATCGATGGTGAGGTCACACAGGACTTGGGTCTTTATCTTTGGCTTGGTCTTCATCTTTGTCTTTGGAGTCTTTGGGGTCTGAACCCAGCCGATGAGAGAAGTGCAATTTGAAGCCACATGTTGCGGTGCTGATGGGTTGGTCCCCATGAACAGGAAAGTGGCCCCGGCTCTTCTTCAGCTGCAGAGTTCTTTGTCCATCTCGGTCTTGACTCGAAGCTGCCTGGAGGATCCAACCAAAGATTCCTCTTTTGCTCTCCCCTTATATAGGGTTTATACCCGCTTTCGGTGCATTTTCATTGGCTAACACTGTTTCTGTGCTTGCTTTATTGGGTAACTGTTTGGACAGATGAACTCATCTCCTCTGTTCATCTGTCAGGTCAAAAGGTCTGTAAGACATTTTGTCCTGATGTCTTGGCTAATGTCTCAACGTTCCTCTCATGTCTCTGACACGTTTAAGTTGTTCAACAATCTATGTCCTAATAAGGTCTTGGTCATCTCTGCTCTCCGTTAGTCCCCATTTTACCCCTAACCTTTCACCTACTATCCACCTCCAACACATCATCAGTGATCTTTAATAGCAGTTACATGTTTTACACCATTTCTAGTTCAATGTTAGAATCATATTCATTAACCTTTTAGCTTCTTTGATTTAGCATTCATTTATAATTTTATAATAACCACAACTTATTACTCTTTTATTATTATTTGATACCAAAGTTAAAGTTACTTGTTTTACTTGTAAGTTTTCCCACAATGAGAGTATAAATGTAAGTATTGTTATAAGTAAACCAATATTAATATAAGTACTTTAAATCTTATCTAATTACTCAAAATGTTTAGATTTCATCCTTTAAAACTTTTATGCTTTTAAACAAGGACTGGTCTCAGCTATTTTTATACAGCTGCAAGCTGGAACCTTACTTCCTCTTTTTTCAGGAAACCTGCTCTTCCTGACTCATCTCTCCCTCTGACTATGATTTCTTATGATTAGATAGAAAAAATAAGTATAATTACAGCTACGTTTGCAGGAGACAAAAACAACACACACAACCAGATTTATTTTATTGTGGGTCTACTGTTGGATCTAGATGTCACTTGTGTGACTAATTTTAAAGGTAACTTTATTTGTTGTTACTGTTAACTAAAATCTCCAGCACGGGGAAGTGGGATGATCTCGGATTTTTGTGACAATATGCATTTCCTTATGTTTGTTCAACAGAGGCTGTTCCTCCCATGGCAATGCAAGTCTCAGATGTCAGCAATGAGTCGCTCTCTCTCCAGTGGGAAAAACCCTCTGGAGAAGTGGAGTCTTTCACTGTCACCTGCTGCAGTGATGGTGAACTTGTGCAAGAGTTAAAAACAGAGACCAACAGCGTGACGTTCAACAGCCTGAGGCCTGGGGTTAGTTACTCCCTCCATGTTTCAACGCAACTAAGGAATGGAACAATAATCAAGCCAGCTGTTATAGCTGCTAAAACAAGTAAGTAAAATAAATGTATGAATTATAGATAACTGTAGATGAATACAGATACAAGTGAACTTCTGGTATGATATACATTTGTTCACTTTTATGTGTACCTATGCTCATTTCACACTGAATAAAAGCATACTAGTTCCGAATACAGTTTTCATGCTGCAAAACCTAAGTATAATTCATGCTTTTGGGATGGCTGTGTGATTATCCAAAACAAAGAGGTGATTGAAAAGTAAATTTTTTTTACAACTACAGCTGCATCTTTAGGGCAAACCTATATCAGCTTTGGGCCACCTAGAGAAAAGAAATTCAACATTCTAGTTGATCCTAGTTACTGAACTGTACATTATCCTCGGCTAATTTTTCAAAGTAGTTTAAAAACTTTCAGTATTGACACTTCCTTGACGACCATGTAGCAACAGCAAAAAAAGTTGCCGCTGTGTGGTTGACGTTATTGCAGGTCCTCATACCAAGCATGCATGTAGGAACAGTAGAGAGGAAAAACTCTCCTTTAACAGGAGGCACCTATTGTAGCTAGAACAGCTTCAACTTTTCTGGGAAGGCTGTCCACAAGGAGTAGCAGTGTGTTTATAATAATTTTTAACCATTCCTCCAGAAGTGCATTTGTGAGGTCACACACTGATGTTGGACAGGAAGGCTTGGCTCTTACTCTTCACTCTAATTCATCCCAAAGGTGTTCTATTGGTTTAAAGTCAGGACTCTGTCAAGTTCATACACACCAGACTCTGCCATCCATGTCTATACGGACCTTGCTTTGTGCAGTGGTGAACAGATATGTTGGAAGAGGAAAGGGCCAGCTCCAAACTGTTCACACAAAGTTGGGAGCATGGAATTATCCAAAAGGTATGCTGGTATATAGGAGTAGACGAACATCCTCTGGCAGACTGAAACATTCAGAGTTCCTTTCACTGGAACTAAGGAGCCAGGCTGAGTTCATGAAAAACAACCCCACACCATAATCCCCCCTCCACCAAACCTTACACTTGGTACAATGCAATCAGATAAGAACCATTGTCCTAGCAACCGCCAAACCCAGACCCGTCCATCAGATTGCCAGATGGAGAAGTGTGATTCGTCACTCCAGAGAACCTACCTCCACTGCATTAGAGTCCACAGGCGGCAGGTTTTACACCGCTGCATCAGATGTATGGATGCAGTGGTGCATCCACGACATCAGCACCATATCGTGGATGCAGTTGCTTCACCATAGAAATCCATTGCACAAAACTCTCTGTGCACTACTCTTGAGCTAATCTGAATGTGAGGGACCAAACTCAAAAGAGGACAAAAAGGTGTTCAAAATTGAAAAATTGCAATTTAATTCTTCAAAAATAGTAAACAAAATTAAAGATTCCATACAAAAGTAAGAAAAAGAAAAATAAATTTGAAACTAATTTAACTGAGGTCAACTGAACTCTAACCAAACACAAAACAAACTGGCCTTCAAACAAAGAACAAAAGGCTGCTTAAATAGGGGTGGAGTTTCCTAAATCTACCACATGAGGGAGGCACTACATAGCAAAGTACAAACAAATACAAAATTAACCAAAGTATTTTATAAAACAAAACAAACTAACTTAGCACAAATAAGTAAATATTTAAGTGAAAAGATTAACTAATTCAAATCAACTTGAAACAAGTCTCCCCCTCCAGTCTTAGAAAAGTGGTTGGTTCCAGTTTCTCCTCCAGCTGGTTTATCAGCAGCACCTCAAACAAAGAACAAGTGTAAATAAACCATTCAGACAGACATTAACTAAAGTGTGCACCCATTAGAAAATATGTCTAAATGAAATAACCAACATAACAAACTATAAACTGTAACTAATATAAAGAAAAAAAATAAATACTAACACTGTGCGTTGGTGGTAGGAGCATCCACCACACACTCCCCCTCCTCTGAAGGCTCGCTGGCACAGCGGGACAAGTAGTCAGCAGTAATGTTTTGTCTGCCAGGGATGTGACGCACCTCGAATTTGTAGGGCTGCATGGCAAGGTACCAGCAGGTTATTCGACTGTTGGTGTCCTTCATCTTCTCCAGCCATTTTAAAACTTTATGGTCAGTTTTCAATACAAATTGTCTTCCCAGGAGATAGTAGCGAAGAGAGTCCAAAGCCCACTTTATCGCCAGGCATTCCTTCTGTATTGTGGAATAACGAGTTTCTCTAGGAAAAAGCTTACAGCTGATGAAAGCGATGGGGTGACAATCATTTGGAGAACCCTGAAGTAACACAGCACCAAGACCTTTATCTAATGCATCAGTTTGTAAAATAAACTCCTGCTGGAAATCAGGGCAATGGAGCACAGGATCTTTACTTGAAGCCTGCTGAATGTCTTTGAATGCTTGCTTGGCTTCTTCAGACCACTGTAGAATGTTTGGGCCCTGAAGACTGGTCATATCGGTAAGAAGAGAAGCTCTAGCAGAGTAATTCTGGATAAATCTGTGATACCAACCAGACATGCCCAAGAAGGATTTAAGTTGTTTTCTTGTCTGGGGAAGGGGGCATGATTGGATGGCTTCAATCTTTTTAATCTGTGGCTTCACCAATCCTCCTCCGATGACAAAGCCCAGGTACTCCGTTTCCCTCTTTGCTATGGCACACTTGGCTGGATTCACTGTCAAACCTGCTTTCTGGAGACACTTAAAGATCACTTGTAGATGTTGCAGGTGTTCATCCCAGCAGCTACTGTATACAATAATGTCATCCAGATATGCAGAAGCAAAATGTGAAAAGCCATTGAGTACCTTATCCATAAGGCGTTGGAATGTGGCAGGAGCCCCGTGCAGTCCAAATGGCATTACTCTGAAATGATAAAGGCCCCCGGGTGTTCTGAAAGCCGTCAGCTCTTTGGACCTAGGGGAGAGTGGCACTTGCCAATATCCTTTGGAAAGGTCAATGGTAGTAAGATATTTTGCTTTGCCTAGTCTTTCAATAAGATCATCAATTCGTGGTGTTGGATAAGAGTCAAATTTTGAGACTGAATTTAGATAACGAAAATCAATCCAAAATCTTATTGTTCCATCTTTTTTGGGGACAAGAACAATTGGATTGCACCACTCGCTCTGTGATGCCTCAATAATCCCAAGGGAAAGCATCAACTCAATTTCTTTTTTAAGTGGTTCGAGAAGTCTCTCAGGTATTCGATAGCTCATTCGTTTTGGAGCAGCATCCTGTTTTAAAGTAATGTCATGCATTATGACATCAGTGTACCCTGGATTCTCCTGGAACACATTCAAGGGACACACAGTCCACACCTCTGACTGTTGTTCTTCTGACAGATGATCCAAACTGAGCTTGGAGGCCGGAAACAGGAACAGGAAAATATTGCTCCTCAGGTTCTTCATCATCTGCCCTCCGGATGTAAAAGGAGGCAGGTTTCTCTTGGTCCCGGGAAACCCACTGTTTCAGCATGTTCACATGTAGAACGCGAGTCGAGCGGCTTTTACCTGGAACAGTGATTTTGTATGTTGTTGGTCCCAGTCTCTCCAGTACCTCATAAGGTCCTTGCCACCTGGCCAGTAGCTTGCTGTCCTCTGAAGGCAGCATAACAAGCACTTTCTGGCCTGGTTCAAACCCTCTCTCCCGGGCTGCAGAGTCATACCAGGTCTTTTGTTTGCGTTGAAAAGTCTTCATGTGCTCCTGTGCCAGGATTGTCATCTTCAACTTCTCCCTCATCTGAAGCACATAAGATACAACATTTAAAGGCTCTTTGTTAGTTTGTCCCCCCTCCCACAGTTCTTTCAGAACAGTCAGGGGTCCTCTCACTTCATGGTCAAATAATAACTCGAAGGGAGAAAAACCAGTGGAGGCCTGGGGAACTTCTCTATATGCAAACAGAATATATGGGAGCCATTGGTCCCAGTCAGAACCTGTTTCGCTCACAAATTTTTGTAGCATTTGTTTAAGTGTTTGATTAAACCGTTCAGTGAGGCCATCCGTTTGGGGATGATAGGGTGTTGTTCTCAGTCCTTTAATTCCCAGCAGCTGATATACATCTTTAAGCAGCTTGGACATGAAATTGGTGCCCTGGTCAGTCAATATTTCCTGAGGAAAGCCAACTCTAGAAAAAAATTGCACCAAATAAAATGCAACATTCTTTGCTTTGACCACTTTCAAGGGGAAAACCTCTGGATATTTAGTTGTGTAATCCACAATGACCAGCATAAACCGGTTACCTGCTTTACTCCTTTCCACCGGGCCCACTATGTCCATACCCAAGCGTTGAAATGGTGTACTCAGAACTGGAAGAGGCTGGAGATGAGCTTTATTGGGGAGTCTGGCTGATGTCATTTGGCATTCTGGACAGCTCCTGCAAAACTGCACAACATCTTTATACAAGCCAGGCCAGAAAAAACAGCGCTTTATTCGGGCTAAGGTCTTATGCTTCCCCAGGTGGCCGCCCCAGGGAATTGAATGGCCCAACTTCAAAACAGTTTCTCTAACTGCTTTGGGAACCACAAGCTGTTTAATGGGCCCATCTTGTCTATAAAGAATGTCATTTTGAATGACAAAATCATTTTTATTGACTTTGGCTTCTTTAAAGCATCTCACGAGACTTAAATCCTGGTGCTGCAGCTCCAATATATTACCAGGGATTTTGAAGTCTTGGAGTACCTCAGGCTCTGGTACATCAGAAGGAACAGCTACGGTTCCTTGGAACTTCTCCCTTCTCCGTAGTCTTTTGGATTTTCTGTCTTTAGTGTCCTCTGTGCAAAACTCCACATTGTAAAATGGTAAAGTACTGAGGTCAGAAACAACTTCCTCAGATCTCTTTGCTTGGGCCCGAGTTAGAGCAACATTGCACTGAGGAGATTTCAACAGGTCAAAAAGCACTGGCAGGTCATTGCCTAGAATTACTGGAAAGGGCAAGTTATCTACTATCCCAACATTAAGCAGGTAAGTTTGTCCTTGTAAAGTCACATAAACATCTGCTGTTGGATACTCTCTTTTGTCACCATGGACACAGCAAACTGGAACAGTCTCACTGGTGCAAACAAACTGGGGTGAGACGTACCTGCTCTGGACCAAAGTTTGTGTACTCCCTGTATCAATCAGGGCTCTCAGTGCCTGACCGTTGAGCTCCACAGACGTCTCCATTAATTGGTTATCTCCACATATTATGCTAGGAGGTTCTGTCTCTTTCCTGGGCACAAAACACATCTGGGATAACTTTACAGCATTTTGAGGGCACCTTGGTTTAGTATGACCCTCCTGTCCACATAAATAACAAGTGGGTTTTTTCCATTGAACTTTTGAGCCAAAAGTTCAATGGAAAAAACCATTGAACTTTTGGCTCAATGGAAACTTTAGGCATTGTGGAAACTTGTCCTCTCCGAGAAAAAAAAAATCCCGCTCCTGACACCAACTGTGAGGGACCAAACTCAAAAGAGGACAAAAAGGTGTTCAAAATTGAAAAATTGCAATTTAATTCTTCAAAAATAGTAAACAAAATTAAAGATTCCATACAAAAGTAAGAAAAAGAAAAATAAATTTGAAACTAATTTAACTGAGGTCAACTGAACTCTAACCAAACACAAAACAAACTGGCCTTCAAACAAAGAACAAAAGGCTGCTTAAATAGGGGTGGAGTTTCCTAAATCTACCACATGAGGGAGGCACTACATAGCAAAGTACAAACAAATACAAAATTAACTAAAGTATTTTATAAAACAAATAAAACAAAACAAACTAACTTAGCACAAATAAGTAAATATTTAAGTGAAAAGATTAACTAATTCAAATCAACTTGAAACAAGTCTCCCCCTCCAGTCTTAGAAAAGTGGTTGGTTCCAGTTTCTCCTCCAGCTGGTTTATCAGCAGCACCTCAAACAAAGAACAAGTGTAAATAAACCATTCAGACAGACATTAACTAAAGTGTGCACCCATTAGAAAATATATGTCTAAATGAAATAACCAACATAACAAACTATAAACTGTAACTAATATAAAGAAAAAATAAATACTAACACTGTGCGTTGGTGGTAGGAGCATCCACCACACTGAAGCTCTGTCAGTTTATGTGGCCTTCCCACTTCATGGCTGAGTTGCTCTCGTTCCCAAACATTTCCATTTTCTTATAATAAAACTGACAGTTGACTGGAATATTTAGGAGCGAAGAAATTTCACAACTGGATTTCTTGCATCCTATCAATTCAATGCCAGAATTCACTGGACTCCTGAAAGCAACCCAATCTTTCACAAACTCTTATAAAAACAGTTTGCATGCCTCGGTGCTTAATTTTATAGGCACTGTTGAAATCAGAGGAGTAAATCTACTTATGTTTACTTGCTCGTTACTTTTCCTCTGATCTTCTGGGTTCCAGGAACTCTGCATGTGCAGTGGAGTTTCAGAGAACAAACATACGACAGCTGACTTCAGATATTTCCAGAGTTTTATCCAAAACATTCAATGCATACAGAATGTTACAGAATGCATTACACCCGGATTATCAAAAAGTCCAACACATGACAAACATAGAATTACATTTACGAGTTCAAAAGAAAAGACAAAAATGCATTTTTGGGAATCACTCACTCAGCACAAAGAGATTCAAACTTCTGCAGTAAAACAGACCATTTTATAGGAATGTTTATTCCCCTCATTTAAATATATGCATTAGAAGGTGTGCCCTCTCCTTGCAGGGCTGTTCCAATGTTAATTTTATTACCTCCTGCTAAAGAGCCCTAAAGGCAGATATATGGATTGTCAAACTGGGTCTTGCCGTACCAGGCGTCTCCTGCAGACCCTCCTAGACCAGAATTTATGACCTGGGCCTGTTTTTGGTTTTCTGCCTCAGTGCTTCAACTTAGACCTAAATCTAATGCCAACTAATAACTAAACTTATATTCTCAATAGCACCCAGGCATGTTTCCATGGCCATAAACTGGACCAAATACAAAGCTCTATGCCTTATCGGTTTATCAGCATCCTGTTGTTTCTTAGCTGTTATTTAGTTGTTGTCTGATGGGTGGACCTGTCCCAGTCACAATGTTATGTTGCATGCATACATTAGACATTAGACAAGGTAAATTGGGCACTTTACAGACACATCTGTAGAGTTGAGAAAACAACTCTGTCATCTGCGTAGTTCTAAAATATCAAATATTATGTTTACAGATACAAGGTTGGAGAGCCTGCTGGTGGATCTAGGCTTGGAGGATTACATGAGCAAAAAGCTTTCACTCAGCAAGATACTTCAAATTGAAGGAAAGACCATCACTGATCATCTTGTTGAGTGTAAATCAGAACTTCCATGGTACTTTCTAAAAAAACTGATGATGGTTAATGTGACTTCAAGGAATGTAAAATGTACCTCTGAAAGCAATTCTGTTTGTCATGATGCAAGTGAAACGTTGAGACTAGATCTATCAGACCTTGTCAGCACAACAAATGCAAGTGAAATACTCAATCCTCTTGATATAACCACTGCTCTCTTCCTGTGTTCTGATGGGTTTGTTCAGCAAGAACTGGCTCTAAAAATGTCCATGTGTCAGTTCTCTGTTCCTCTGCTGCTTCCTAACTGTGATACACAGCAGTGCACCCTCATGCTGTGGGCCACGAGAGACATTGTTAAGAAGTACAGACCTTCAGATCTTGCAGAATCAAAAGGCTTCAAAGAAGAAAGAATAGTTCTTTCTGAACTTCCAATGATCTCATTTGTGAGACTGGGTGAGTGCTCTCTGTCCAAATCAGAGATCCTCAATAAACTTCTGAGTAACTCTCAGCAATACCATGATACCTTTGTTCACCACAACATGGAGTGTGGAGACAGTCCAAGAAGAATATCCAATGGACTGACTGAACTGACCTGGTACCTTCCCTGTGGAAACAAAAACATGGACATCTTCAGTGAACCAGTTGCTATAGCGAACCTTCGTGGAGACATTGCTTCATTTGAAACTCAATTCTCCTTTTTGTGTCAGACATCTGCTGCAGTTTTTGTTTTCTTTGATGACCCTACATTGGGATTCAGGCTACTTACACAACAAAACTGCAAGGCAAAGATATTCCTGGTTGGTAATCACCAGAGCAAAGCATTTTGTCTACATGCTTTGAAAAAAGTAGCCACTCAGTTACGTTTGACCAACAGCAACATTATTTTGAAGACCAGGGCCATGAATGATGCAGATTTTATCAAAAGTCTGAGGAAGACAGTCTGTTGTGTGGTCGAGAGCTCCATCAAAAAAAATACACTTGAGCAGATGGCTGATGTTGCCCATGAGCTAGGAATCATGATTGATGAGGACTCTTCAGATTGCCAGGCTGGAAAACAAAATGCAGATGCCATCATGGCAGAAATTCTAGACACTCTTCAATACAAAGAAGATCAGCTTCCCCTTCAAGGCCAAATATGGAAGGAACTAACAAGGATTGAGAAGGAGGAATTTCGCCTTCAAAAGGTTGGGTCACAAAACATTGAAAATTACAAAAGTGATCTTCAGGAGCAAATAAAAGAACTTCGGAAAAAGCAGAATTCTTATGATATGTCCAAAGCAATGACATGTTTTATCAATGCAATATCCAGCCCAGGAATAGAGAGATGCTTTTTTCTGAAATGGCTAAGAATGAACCTCGACAACTTGTCTCGAATAAAGCTTTCTGGCCTCAGGGAGCTTTACAAGGAAAAATGCAAAGATTCTGAGAACAAAGAAGAGATCAAAGAAATTGACCAACAACTTTCCAGCAGCTCACTGGGAGTTGAGCACTTCTTCCGTGAAATGGGTCAGATCTACGAAGCTTCTCTTTCCCTTCCAGAAACAGATCCATCACGTCAACAACTGCAACATCTGCCCAAACTCTGTGCTCAGTTGTTGCTGGATGGATTTCCTGTTGAGCTTGTAGATGGAGATGCTTCCAACATTCCTCTCAGATGGGTGAGTGATGTTCTCTCTCAGCTCAATGACTTGGTGTCTCCAAACAACAAGATACGGGTCGTCACAGTTCTTGGAGTTCAGAGCACAGGGAAGTCCACTCTCCTTAACACCATGTTTGGAGTCCAGTTTGCAGTCAGCAGTGGTCGATGCACTAGAGGTGCCTTCATGCTGCTCATCAAAGTCAAAGAAGACTTGAAGAAAGTTCTCAACTGTGACTTCATGATGATCATCGACACTGAAGGCTTAAAGTCACCAGAGCTAGCACAGCTGGACAACAGCCATGAGCACGACAATGAGCTGGCAACACTTGTTGTTGGGCTGAGTGACATCACCATTATCAATATCGCCATGGAGAATTCAACAGAGATGAAAGACATCCTGCAGATAGTGGTGCATGCTTTCCTCAGGATGAAGGAGGTCGGCAAAAAGCCTCAATGTCAGTTTGTTCACCAGAACGTTTCTGATGTTTCAGCCCATGAGAAGAACCTGAGAGACAGGAAGCTGCTGCTAGAACAGCTGAATGAGATGACCCAGGCAGCAGCTAGAATGGAGAAGAAAGAGGAAAACAAGAGCTTCACTGATGTGATGGAGTATAATCCAGACACTGGGAACTGCTACATTCCTGGACTCTGGAATGGAAACCCACCAATGGCTCCAGTCAATGCAGGATACAGTGAGGCTGTCTATGAACTCAAGAAAAACATCATCCAACAGCTGGGAAAGTGTGGCTCAACTTCTAATACCATCTTGGAGTTCAGAGAGTGGATAACCAGCCTGTGGAACGCAGTAAAACATGAAAACTTCATCTTCAGCTTCAGAAACAGCCTGGTGGCTGATGCTTACATGAGGCTCTGCACAGAGTACAACCAATGGGAGTGGGAGTTCAAAAAGGAAATGTACAAATGGGTCACCAATGCAGAGACAAGGATTTCTAATTTTGGTTCATTTACTGCAACATCTGCAATATCTAACATAAATGAATTCATCACTGAGTTGAAAAGTGAAGCAACAACAGAGCTGATCAAGTGGGAGACAAAGATCCTTGAAAACCTGAAGAAATACTTTGATCAGCCAGAAGGTCATGTTTATCTGGTTGAAGGATACAGAGAGGATTTCTCCAACAGCATAAAGAGTCTTCGACGAGAAACTGAAAGATCAGTGATCAACCAGATCACAGCAGCTGCTGATATTAAGAAGGGACTGAAAGAACTTGACAAAATCAGAGGCACTTACACTGAAAAAATTGAGAAAGCAGTTTGTGCTTTAATTCATGAATGTCGTAAGAAAAAAGTTCAAATGACTGACAGAGAGCTTGATGAAAGTTTTAATAAGATGTGGACTGAAACACTGAACAGTTTGTCTTTCTCTGAACAACAGACTTCAAATATCTTCATCAGTGTTTCCCATCAGTTACGAACAAATCTTTCACACAAAGGAAGCCATGCATGTGAACTGCTGAGTAGAAAAAGTCTCAGAGACTGTGGACTGGACCCTTTTACATACAAACCTAAAGGAGTGATTAAAAACATCGAAACTGCTGTTAGAGGATTTTTTACCTGGACGGATCTAATAAAGGCAAGACAAAAGATTGCTGATAGGATTATTTCAGATTGTGATGACCATGTTAGTGATAAAGTCAAGAGAAAAACTAACTATCATGATACTTACATCCAGGAGATTCTTCACATCATTGATGAGATGCTGAGCAAAGCTGATGTTGACACAGACATTGAGTTTGAAGTGTCTCTGAAACAACACATCTGTGGATCTGCAGCCAGAAAGTTTCAGCAAATGCATGAAGATTTTATCCAAGAAAATGATCCTTATAAATGTCTGCAGAAAAACAAGGAAAGATTTTGCGCAGATTTCAAAGATGTGTTCCACAAACGAGATCAATGCCAGAAAAAAGCTGAAGACTTCACAAACCAAAGTTTGAAACCTGCTGTTGGAAACTTCATCTATCGTTCTCTTGGTCCTGATATTGTTGATAAAATGATGACAAAAGAGGAGTTCAGCACACGAATGTCCTTCCAGTATTCAATTTTACTGGATCTGATTTCTAAAAGTGACTTTGAAAACTTTAAGAGCTACATTTGTTCATATGAAACTTATGTAAAATCATGGATCTCTAAAAGAATAAAGGAGTATTTCTCCTCTGGTGAGACAGTTTGTGAGTTAGAGAACAAACATCTTAAGTTCTGCATCGACCACATAAATGATGCCATTAAAAAGGCAAAAACAAAAAAAACTGACAGTCTGAGGACATTTGTTGTCAAGATCTGCACAGAACTTGATGATATACTGGTAATTTCCCAGGATGCTCTTGATGCCTTCATGGTTCTGAACAAATCTGACCAGGAACAGTTTGCTCACTGGCTCAACAAGTGTGTGGAGGAAATGACAGAATCTCTTAGAGAAAAGTTTAAGAACACAAAGTTTGAAACAAAACTCTCACGTCTCCACATGAAACCAGAGAATGAGCTTTTTAACAGAGTGATTGGTTGTGGCAAACAGTGTCCATTCTGCAAAATATCCTGTGATGCAGGTGGAGAAGCCCACACTGAACACTTTGCTTCCATGCATCGACCTAAGGGATTAGGTCGGTACAGGTGGGATGACTCAAGAAAACTCACGACTGACCTCTGCTCTTCTGCTGTTATCAGTGACGTACGTTTTCGCTGCAGTGACACAAAGAATGAATGGCATCCTTATAAAGAATATAGGACGATTTATCCAGACTGGAATATTCCTCCAGATGGAAGCCTTGAGGCATCAGATTATTGGAAATATGTCATGAATAAATACAACAAGGAATTTGCTGAAGCATATAAAGCAGAGCCTGCTGACATTCCTGATGCTTGGAAGGAAATCACAGAAGAAAAGGCAAAGAAAAGCCTCACGAAATCATTCAACATCAAATGAAACCATAATTCATGTTTAGTTGTAAGAACACAATTGGTTCTTGCACGTACTTTTTTTGTCTTTTTTTTGAAAGGCCCAATTTACTTGTTGGACTCACCTCTTTAACGAAAGCCAATATAAACAATTTAAAATTAAAAATATTTCATTTTAAATCTGATGTGGTTGAACTGATTATGTATTTCTGTATATTAAATGGATCTGTTTTGTATTGAAATTACATTTGCTATGATTTAGTGGTAGAACAATAAACTTAATTGAATTAAGTCTACACCCAACCCCCGCCTTCTCCCATGGAACAAGAACAACAAGAAGATGAAATTGATGGCCGGATACCGACTACGCTAATTGCTAATGTAAAAACAGCCTTGCTGCATCTATTCAACTTAATTTGTGTAAAATATATGATGACTGCAGAGACTGTTTTACACGAACTCAAATCAGCAAATGGAATCCAATCCGCAATTACTGAGATGTATCAAAATATGGACAGTGATGAAAACATGAAGCAACTTCGGTGTGTTTCAGTGTTACACTCAGAATGAAAAGTAATTGTTCTCTCTCTCTCTCTCTCTGTCTCTCGGATTATCTTATTCCGTGTAATTTTCTAAGTTCTTTAGATTTAGTTTGAGTATTTTATTCATACTTTCACTATTGTTTTGCATCTTATTTTGCATGTTTATGTATTTGTAATCATTACTAGTTGATTTCTTATCGATTTTTAAAAATGAATAAATAAAAAAAATTACTGAGTTTTATATCTGACTAGCATTAAAAATATCTTTATACATGTATTATTGGTTAACATTTAATTGTAATTTCTAGAAAATAAATGCAATGTTTCTGATTTCTCACTATTCAAGAAAGAATGAATAAAACTTTTGTAATTTCTACTAAATAAATGTATTGTTTTTGTCTTCTCACTATTAAAGAAAGAATAAATAAATCCTTTGTACCACGATCTTGTTTTCTCATTATTTAAGAACCGTTCACCAAAGCGGGTGAGCTCACCCCGGTAGTTTAGGAGGAATCAATAGACTGAAAAGAGCTCTACAGGATGAAATGGGGAAGAAGGTTAAGACGGAAAAAGTACAAGATTTTTTACCTGAAGAAGACGCATACACTCTACACAAGCCTGCACGCATTCATTTCCCAAGAAACAGAGTTTTTGTCATGAAGCCTTTAAAACAATTTCAAGCAGACCTTTGTGACATGCAAGCTTTGGCTGAGGAGAATGATGGTTATAATTACTTATTAATAATGGTCATTGACATATTTTGTAAAAGAGCGTATGTACGAGTTTTAAAGAGAAAGACCGCTGACGAAGTGGTAAAAGCCTTTGAATCAATTTTTAGTCTGACTCCTAAAAAATTGCAAACAGATGCAATTTTTTGTTAAGAATTTTTTAACAAAAAATTTAAATCTTTAATGAAAAAGCACAGAATAGAGCATTTTGCCACAGCGAGTGAAACAAAAGCCTCAGTGATTGAGAGATTTAATTGTACATTAAAAACAAGAATGTGGAGATATTTCACCGCTAATAACACCCGACGTTACATCGATGTCCTGCAAGACTTAGTGAAGAGCTATAACTACGGCTACCATTCAAGTATTAAAACAACCCCTATGGAAGTGAATTCAGAAAATGTCTTTCAAATCTTTCAGAACCTGTACGGCACATCCTCGAGCAGAAGCCGGAAAGGCCGTAAAAGACGTACGAATTCAATACCTAAGCTTAAACTCGGGGATCTGGTTCGATTATCTAAATTACGCGGGGTTTTTGATAAAAAATATGAACAGAGTTTCACGAATGAAGTGTTTACAGTGGCTGACATCATACTTCGATCTCCTCCTGTATATAAAATTAAAGACTTAGATAAAGGAAACCTATACAAGGTTCTTTTTATGAGGATGAGCTTCAGAAAGTGAAACTGTGTAAAGACAAGATATATTACGTGGAAAAGATATTGCGCAGATGCACCCTAAGAGGTGTTAAACAGGTTTTTGTGCAGTCGAAAAATTGGCCTCAGAAGTTTAACAGCTGGATTAATCAGGCTGACCTTCAAGACGTATAAAAGACACCCGCAGTAAAACTTACATCTGACACAGCATCATGGAGCGTGCGGTAGAAAATGAAGGATTTTGCGTTACTCTACCCTCAAACGCGAGTGTGAAAGTTTTTAAGGATAATACCATTTCAAGTTTTCGTGTAAATTTAGCGCAACATATTAATTTAGAAGGTTCCTGGCAAGTTGCTTTGACAGAGATTTCTTATCCTCACACTTGGCAAAATGTCCAGGAAGAATCGGCTTACTTTGAGTGGAGGACTGTAGATCAGAAACAGGCTGTTCGACAAAATATTATGCCCGGATACTACAGAACCATGAAGCAACTGATTGGAGAAATCGAACCTATCCTCAGAGAAATAAAAGCCGACATCTATTTACAGATGTACACGTTTATAAATAAAATATTCTTTGAAGCAGAAGGACGATATCAATTACGCTTTCAAGCTCCGATTGCTTACATGCTGGGGCTGGAAGCGAACGAATGGATCGATTTTGATAAACCCAGATTGTCTCATCCTATGGATATGAAAGCAGGATTTTACATGATTTATTGTTACAGCAACGTGGTTGAACACCAAATAGTGGGGGATAGTTATTCTCCTTTGCTGCGTACGATTAAAGTAGAGGGTGGATTTGAGATATAATCACTCACACTTTTAATCCAGCTGACTATCTTCCTGAGGCAAGGAGGCATATTGAAATGATTCGGATTGAACTGAAAACAGATCAGAACGTACCGGTAAATATTACCTACGGAAAAATGATTGTGAAATTGCATTTTCGACCTGTGAGGTCACGAGGAGGCCTTAGATACTAACTGCTTCATCTCTGATCAGAAACAATTGTATAAAAATTGGATGATTACCGGCTCACCGCTGCAGTCTGAAAGAGAGTATTTACCAAAGCAGAAGGATTGTATAAATCCGCTGTAACATGACTCAGATAAATCTGAGAGATGATCCTCATCGGTTCATACATTATTACCATAACAAAGTGTGAGGCGCTCTGGATGGATTCAGGGGGACTTCTGTTATGTACGGTCGGGGATTAGGGTAAATTTTCTCGAGATTATTCCGCTTCATATCGCCTCTCGTTAAATCAGGTTTTGCGCTGGCTAAACCTCACTTAAAAAAAGCAGCCGCCAACATCGCTACAGATGTCATAGGTAAAGCCATGAATAAAATATCTGGCTGTAAAGAGGGTCAAGAAGGATCAGGAATTATGGTTCTGTCCAGAAGAGCGAGGACACACCCGCCGGGAGAACGTGTTAAACAGATACAAATACGCAGAGCACTAAAGCGAAAGAAATCAAACGGGAAAAGGAAGGCTAAGGCGAGGAAGTCCGATCCTAACAAGGATATATTTCATTAATATATATATATATATATATATATATATATATATATATATATATATATATATATATATATATATATATATATAATTGTTTTTTGCATCATAAATCATCCTAATGCACCCTGGCAGAGTTGAATTTATTTTCAGCCCCTATGACACAGTTATCTATAGAGGACAAAGCGTACACAGAAATTTTACTGCTTTCAGCTCTGACAGACGGCTGACCGATAGAGTTTTTAATACCTGGAGGATCCAATACCTCGATTTGAACGATACTCTGCTTCATCTACACGTCAAGATCACCAACATGGATGGCAGTCAATTGGCTGATGACGAGGCTGTGGGGTTAATTAATTATCCTCTTAACACAATATTTTCACAATGCGACATCACGTTGGGAGACCGATTGATATCTCAGTCGAGCTCCACTCACCCATACAGGGCAATGATTGAAACTCTACTGATCTTCTCAGAAGATATTCTAAAATCACAATTTAACGCAGGTCTTTTCTACAAAGACACAGCGGGAGCCATAGACTCTATCGTTGTAAAAAACGGTCCAAACATTGGTTTAAATAAAAGGGCCTCCTTTACCGCCGAATCCAGAGAACTCCACCTGCTGGGAGCGCTCCACGCTGATATATTCTTCTGTGAGAGGGTGCTGCTTAATTCTGTGGATTTGAGAATTAAATTAACACGAGCCAGCGATGCATTTAATCCGTGACTCAACTTTCCGATTGAAAATATTGGGCGCTTCACTTTTTGTTAAAAAAGTGTTGGTGTCCCCCGTGGTCCGTTTATGGCATGAATCTGCATTAATGCGAGGAAATGCGTTGTACCCGCTTTCCAGAGTTAATGTTAAAACATACTCTATCCCTGAAAACTCAAGAATGTGTACGCAGGAAAACCTCTTTTTAGGAACTATACCAGCGTATATAGTTTTACGAATGGTTCACCATGAAGCCTTCATGGGGAGAAGAGACCTGTCACCTTTCAACTTTAAACACATGGATGTTGAATACCTAGCTCTGTGTCAAGAGGGTAGGCAGATTCCGGGGAAGGCTTTTCAACCACAGTTTAATCTCGGAACATCGGTCAGAGAATTTTACAACATATTTTCTGCAACAGGCCGTCAATTAAAAGATCTTCCATTGAGCATAGATTGTGAAGAATTTAACAACGGATGTTTGTTTTTAATCTCAATCCGAGCGGGGACGTCGATGCATTATCACCCGTTTCTTCAGGAAACTTGAGGTTAGAGATTCGGTTCAGAGTCCCATTACCGCATACAACAACTTTAATTGTGTATACTTGTTACGATTCCATTCTGGAGATCAATTCAAAAAGACAGGTCTTGGTGGATCATTATTAAATATGAATAATCATCAGCTGGAGAGTCTGCTACATCATCTGCTGGGCATAGTATTTTGTGGAGTCTGGGCGTGTGATGAACTGTCTTTGCTCTCACGCGAGTACGCAGAACCCGCATATTTCATCGTAAACACGCATCCTGCACATTTGCCTGGAGAACATTGGCTGGCGCTGACTGTGGAAGGGAACGGGATTGCCACTTTTTTGACTTGTACGGATTTGTTGCACAGGGGAAAATTTTTGTTTTTCTTTTATGGTTAATTATTGCTTTATTGTTTGCTTTGCATGTATAGATTGTTTTTGGGTTTGTTTTCCTTTTCCCCTTTGACAATACAATCACCCTGTGTAAATAGCTACTAAATGGTGCAATTCTTTTTGTTCATTGGTCTTACAGTGACACCTAGTGGTTTATTTGTGCTTTTATTTTGAAGAGCGGTAGAGTTCTTCTTCGCGTGTTTTGTGTTAGGCACTTCCTGTTTTGCTAATCACGCCGAGTCAGCGTTAGAGCCTGAAAGAAAAAAGAAAATCTGTAAAATAGCGCTCTTGGAAAGCAGGTGAGGTAGGAATGTGATTTGTGAATGTTTATGTTTATTTATACATTATGTATCCTTTATTTTATGTTATAGTTTTCACGGTGTCTGAGTCAAGATTAAACTGCACCCGTTTGGAACTCCCTGCGTCTGGCTGTTTTTCTCCAAGAGGCCGCTACAGTGAAAACTCCGCTAGAGACCAGATCTTTTCGCAGTGAAGCCGACACCATCCTACCTAGAACCCAGCTGTTGCCGCTTGCTTCAATGATGCCACACAGGCAAGATAAATGGACAATCACATGAACAAGCTCACGGCATAACTGAATTGGCATAGTGTGACAAAGGACAATTAAAAGGTCTTCGGTGAACCAAAGCAGTTGCAGAAAGCAAATAAGATGTCACTTCCAACAGAGAAAACAGATAATCCTGTAGACATGCCACTCAGGTCTAGCTCCAGAGAAAGAAAACTAACAGAAAAAGGCCAAGAGATGCACGTCCAAGAGAACAAAAAACGTGAGAAAGCGTTTCACAAGGTTTATGATTCTTGGAAGTGGGTAGCAAGAGAAACGAAGAAAAAACTAAAGGCCCTCTGTACATTAGAAGACCTCAATGATTTACAAGAAAACATTCAAGCAAAGTACGATGCTGTAAGACTGCAGTACGAGCCCATCCTACGTAACAGTAACACCACAGCAGAGATTGTCAAAAAGATGGAAGCTTGTGTTACGCTCACAAAGGAAATTTGTGACCTTATAAACAATCGTACAGAGACTATTGATAAAGATTATAATAGTCATCTTGAGAAAGAAAGAGTGAGAGAAACATTAAACAAAGATGAATATGGCTCTATCTTTGGTCACACTCAAACTGAAACCGTAAGCTCATCAAAATCTTCAGAGAATTCAAGCAGCCATTCCAGCTCATCTAGTACCAATAACAGCAAAGGAGATGCGCAAGCAGAGCTAGCTGCTAAAGTGGAGCAATCAAAGGCCACCAAAGAAATTCAAGCACAGCAAGCACAGCTCCAAAAATTAGAAAACGAATGGAAACTTAAAGAGTCAAAGATGCTGTCAGAACTGAAGCAAAAAGAAGTGGAAATGCAACAACAGCTGGATCAGGAAAGAGCAAAACTGCAGCGGTTAAAAGAAGAAAAGGAAATAGCTGTAGCAGCAGCTCGCGTGAGAGCACATGATGAATTTGAACGCTGTGAAAACAATGTTGAAGATATTAATTACAGAACTAACCCTGTCTTCTCTAGAAACCAACCCTGCTTGAATCCAGAAGCTACATCGTTCCAGCCTTACCAATCAGCTCCTGAGGTGACAATAAATCCAGAGTCTTCCAATCTAGCTGAAGCAATCGCCAGCTCATTAAGTATGAGTCGCTTACCGGTCCCTGAACCAACTGTATTCAGTGGGGATCCTTTAAGGTTTACTGATTGGAAAATGTCATTTATGATTCTCATTGACAGAAAGCTTCTCCCAGCTAGTGAGAAGATGTTTTATCTCAGAAATTATCTTGCTGGAGAGGCACGCAAAGCTGTTGAAGGTTTCTTTTACCGAGACTCAGAAAGTGCATACATAGGAGCTTGGAAAGTCTTACAGGACAGATATGGGAACGCGTTTATTATCCAGAAAGCTTTTCGTGACAAGCTTGCAAGATGGCCAAAGATCAATGCAAATGACTCACTTGCACTACGTGAATTTTCTGACTTCCTCCAAGGTTGCAAAGAAGCAATTCCACATGTCAAGGGATTAGCTATCCTCAGTGACTGTGAAGAGAACCATAAGTTGCTCAAAAAATTACCTGAATGGATTGTTCGCAAGTGGAGTCGAATAGTTGTGGATGAACTTGATGAATCAGGTGATTATCCAGATTTTAAATGCTTCACAGAGTTTTTTTAAGCAAAGAGGCAAAAATAGCCTGTAATCCCATTGCCTCACCCCTGATGGGAAATTTCAAGTTTGCAGATGACAGAACCCAAAAGAGAGCCAAGACTTTCAACACAAATGCACAACAAAAGAGTTTCAGTCATGGGATGCAAGATACAAACGACTGTAAAGCAAAATCATCTTGCTATGTTTGTAAAAGTGAAGCCCATGGCATCACCAGATGTCCGGCTTTCGCCTCAAAGACTGTTGAAGACAAAAGGACATTTATACACGAAAATCGGCTCTGCTTTGGATGCCTGAGAAAAGGTCACATGACCAAGGAATGTAAGAGACGACACACATGCAATATATGCAGACGTCGTCATCCAACCTGCTTACATGAAGACAGGAAGGAAAGACCTGTGGAGACAACAACAAATAACTTCACTTCCACAGAAGAACATGCAAGCCAAGAAACACACAGAGTTGTGTCCCATACCTTAACTCAGCATGCTTCTGCCACTACCAGTATTGTACCGGTACTTGTGTCTTCACTACAAGAGCCACACAGAGAGATAATAACATATGCAATGCTGGACACACAAAGTGACTCAACGTTTGTGTTAGAAGATGTAATTGACAGACTGAATGTGGATTTCCATCCAACAAAGCTGAAACTGAGTACTATGACTGCTGTCGACACAATCATTTCCAGCAAGAGTGTTCATGGTCTACAAGTTTGAGGACTTAACTCTGAGAGTTGCATCCAACTACATCAAGCTTATAGCAGAGATTTTATCCCAGTGGACAAGTCTTATATCCCGACGAAAGAAACTGCATTAATGTGGCCCCATCTCAGAAACTTGGCAGATAAGTTACCCCCCGTTCAGGACTGTGATGTAGGGCTTCTCATTGGATATGACTGTCCAGCTGCTCTAGCTCCACTTGAAGTTATAACATGCGATAAAAACCAACCATTTGCACAGAGATCAGAACTAGGATGGAGTATAATAGGCTCATCAAACCCCCACCTAGACAGACAAGGAGGTCAAAGTTTTGTGCATCGACTCACAGTAAAGGAGTTACCAAGCCCGTCTTCAACTGACATTTTAAAGGTCTTAGAGTCGAATTTTACAGAGAGAAGTTACGAAGAAAAATATGTGTTAATTTTATACAGTTTCTCAGTGACAACATCACACAGAGGGATGACGGGCATTATGAAATGCCTCTCCCGTTCAAAGGTAACGGACCGCCTAACCTACCAAACAATAAAAGACTAGCCCAAGTTCGCCTGCAGAGTCTTAAGAAAAAATTAAAGACCAGCAAACAATACTATGAGCAATACAAAACATTCATGGAAGAAACTATAAATAAGGGTGATGCAGAGCCTGCCCCTACAACATCTGAAGGAGAAACAGAGTGGTACCTTCCACATCATGGCATCTACCATCCCAGAAAACCAGATAAGCTGAGAGTTGTTTTTGATTGTTCAGCCAAATTCCATGGTGTTTCTCTTAACGACACATTGCTTACTGGGCCTGATTTGATCAATCCTTTGTTAGGAGTGCTATGTCGCTTCAGGAAAGAGACCATAGCTATAATTTGTGACATAGAAAGAATGTTTCACCAATTTTCTGTCACTCCTGAGTCCAGAAATTATCTCAAGTTCCTCTGGTGGAAAGGTAGAGATTTGGAGAAAGAACCACAGGAGTTCAGAATGGCAGTTCACCTCTTTGGAGCTGCTTCATATCCAGGATGTGCCAATTTTGGGTTAAAACATCTGGCACAGCAACACAAGGCTAATTATCCTCAAGCAGCCACATTTATTGAGAAAAACTTTTATGTGGATGATGGCTTAGTCAGTGTGCCATCAGTTGAGGAAGCCAAGAAACTGATCATTGAATCACAAGAGTTGTGTAAGAAAGGAGGCTTAAGGCTTCATAAATTCAACTCAAACAAGGAAGCTGCTCTCACATGCTTGGATTCTTCAGAAGTAGCAGCAGCCATTGAGCCCCATGGTTTGGATCCATCCTCACTCGGTATTCAGTGGTTGATAAAAAATGACACCTTTGTTTTTAACATCGGCTTAAAGGATCAACCTTCAACCCGCCGCAGCTGCTTGTCAATCATTGCTTCGCTTTATGACCCTCTTGGATTCATCGCTCCATTCAGCCTTAGTGGAAAACTGATTCTTCAAGAGCTTTGTCACCGAGGCATAGGATGGAACGATCCTCTCCCAGAAGACATAAAGCCACGGTGGGAGAAATGGACAAATGATCTACTGAAATTAAGAGATCTCAATTCCCAGATGTTATCACCCACCTGACTTCCACAACATTGTCAGAGTAGAGCTGCACCACTTTTCTGATGCTAGTTGTGTAGGATATGGTGCATGTTCTTACCTGAGATATATAAATGACAAGGATGAAGTCCACTGCAGTCTTGTCATAGCAAAGGCAAGGGTCGCTCCCTCAAAGATCACAAGTATCCCAAGATTAGAACTTGCAGCAGCAGTGATTTCTACAAAGGTCAGTGTCATGCTAAGATGTGAACTTGACCTAAAGATTGATCAAGAATTTTTCTGGACTGACTCACAAGTTGTACTAGGGTACATCAATAATGATGCTCGCAGGTTCCACATATTTGTTGCCAACCGTGTTCAACTGATTAGAGATAACAGTGATCCTAATCAGTGGCATTATGTTGAAACGTCAGAAAACCCGGCCGATCATGCATCCAGAGGTCTTTGTGCCTCAGATATTCATTCGACAAACTGGCTGCAAGGACCAAGGTTTCTTTGGGAGCATGAGTTACAACTGACGCCCAGCACTCCAACAGAATTACTTGTCGGTGATCCTGAAGTAAAGACAATTCAGGTGCTCGCAACTGATGTCAAATGCAGTAATGATATCCTCAATCGCCTGAATCGATTTTTCTCTTGGACAACACTTCTCAAGGTGGTTGCGAGAATCAAGTGACTAGGTTCAAAGCAACAACATAGCGAACATGTGACTGTTGACGAGCGTGAAAAGGCTGCTGAAACAGTGATTAAGATTGTACAACAACAAACCTTCCCAAATGAAATAAAATTGCTTAAAAGTGAGAAGAACATTCCAAACACCAGCGCTCTTTTCAGCTGTGATCCCATTTGGTCTGAAGGGCTTCTTCGTGTCAGTGGAAGATTAAAGTCAAACACCCAGTGATACTACCCAGCAACAGTCATATTACTAAGCTGATTGTGTCCCACTACCATGCTAAGACATGTCATCAGGGTCGAGGCCAGACACAAATGGAGCTTAGAACCAATGGCTTCTGGGTCATTGGTGGGAGTAAGTTGGTGGCCAAGATGATACGCGATTGTGTGTTTTGCAGAAAACTGAGACGGCCAAGAGAAAAGCAGAGAATGGCTGACCTTCCTAATGAACGTGTCGAATCCTCTGCACCTTTCACATATAGCGGCATGGACTGTTTTGGCCCTTTCATTGTGAAAAAGGCCTGCAAAGAATACAAAAGATATGGCCTAATTTTCACATGTCTCTACTCTAGAGCTGTCCATATCGAAATGCTTGAAGACCTGTCGACTGACTCTTTCATAAATGCACTGAGATGCTTTATCAGCATCAGAGGAGCTGTAAGACAACTGCACTGTGATCAAGGCTCTAATTTTGTTGGTGCCAGGAACGAGTTCACACAAGCACTGAAACAATGTGACACTAAGTTACTTGAAGTTTTCTTGACGGACAAACAGTGTGAATTTGTTTTCAATTCCCCCTCTGCCAGTCATGCAGGTGGTGTCTGGGAAAGACAGATCAGAACCATCAGAAATGTGTTGAATGCTACTTTTGCACAGTGCTCAGGCCGACTCGATGACGCCTCCCTCAGGACATTGTTATATGAGGCCATGGCTATTGTCAACAGCCGCCCACTAACAGTGGATGGACTCAATGATCCTCGAGCATTAGAGCCCATAACACCGAACCATCTCATTATGATGAAATCTAAGGTTTCTCTTCCTCCCCCTGGAGTGTTTGTCAAAGAGGACCTATATGCCACAAAGAGGTGGAGGAGAGTGCAGTATCTCATTGAACAATTTTGGAGTCGCTGGAAAAGGGAATATTTGTTGAACATTTCCATGAGGCAGAAATGGCACTCAGTTCAGCGCAACCTCAAGAAAGGGGACATTGTCATTATCAAAGACGACAACCTTCCAAGAAATCGGTGGCAACTAGGACGAGTGGCTGAAACTGTTCAAGGCAATGATGGATTGGTCCGTCGAGTCAAAGTTCAAGTCGGAGAGCAAAAGTTAAAGTCCTCTTCCAAACCCTCAATTATTGAGAGACCAATTCAGAAATTGGTTCTTCTTTTGGAAAATGATGAGAAGAGATAAACAACTTTTGCATAGTTATTTCACTACGTGATTCTTTATGCGAACATGTTCATTTAGTAGAGTCAAGAAATCCTGTTCAAGTAATTTACTCATATATTATTTTGTTCATTTATTGAGACAGGATTTGGTGGGAGTGTAAATAGCTACTAAATGGTGCAATTCTATTTGTTCATTGGTCTTACAGTGACACCTAGTGGTTTATTTGTGCTTTTATTTTGAAGAGCGGTAGAGTTCTTCTTCACGTGTTTTGTGTTAGGCACTTCCTGTTTTGCTAATCACGCCAAGTACACTTCGCTGCAGCCTGCGGAAAGGGGCGGGGACGGACCACTGTCAGTCTCATACCTTATATGGAAATGGGACTATTACATTACGGAAATGAAGGGGGCGCCAGTGACACCATTTCCTGTACCAGCCGTGTTTTAATAATTATAATAATAATAACGCTTTTTTTTGACAACGCTTTTCAAAACACCCAAAAACACTTTTAACATTTTAAATTAATTACAAATTAACTACAAATTAAACAGTAAGGAAATGACATTCCACGTGTTACGTCAGTCACGTGGTATGTCTGTCACGTGGTATGTCCCCCTTTTTTTAATCTTTATTAAATCTTTTTTTTCGGATGTTAAAATTACATTAGTAATAAACAATCTACTATAAGCAATAATAAGGAAATGAAGGGTGCGCCGTGTTTTCATAATTATAATAATAACGCATTTTATTTGACTACCTCTTTCAAAACTTACACTTTCAAAACTTCTTTTCAAAACTTTTCAAAACACCCAATAACACTTTTAGCATTTAAAATTAATTACAAATTAAACATTAAGGAAATGACATACGTTATATGTTCCGTTTATTAAATCTTTCTTTTCGGATGTTAAAATTATATTATTAACAAACAATCTAAAAGAAGGAATCATTATGGAGATTATTTATCTATTCTTACACCCTAACTATCCCAAACAAAAGTCATAAAACATAAATTAAATTAATATTTTAGAGATAAATGTACATTACATTAAGAACACATCTATCCATCCATTAATTATTATACACATATAGCGGGGTGGTGAGAGCTGCTCATGGACCCTGGACAGATCACCAGTCCATCGCAGATTAAGAAAACAGATAGAAACAAATACTTTCTGGTGTTGAAATTCAAATAATAGATTTTGATGTGGTGAACAGTATTCTTAAAATAAATAAGGTAAAATCTAAAATGTAATATCTTTTGCCTTATTCAATAAGGACTAGATGGAAAAGAGGTTTGGTCAACAATTTTGGCCAACCTGGTCCGTCCATTCACAGCACTTTTGTTCTGTTTATTTGCCAAATATTTTTCTTATTATTCATGTGGTGAATATAATTTACAAACAAATTAAATGACTTTTGAACTTCTAACAAGCTCAACTGTTATTATTGTTTACCATAATGTCTTAACCAGTAAACTGGTTGGTGTCCCATTATTCCGTTTAGAAATTACAAATCTATTCTAACTGCAATCGATTCATAAACTGCGCTCCAAATACCTTAAATATGCAATTGTTGCAAAACCCAGTGATTCATTTAAAACTTTAAATTCAGTTTCAACCTGGAAAGACTCACACAGAAAGTAGGTTTTAGAAAGTTTATTTGATAAGAAATAATCTTTGGACCCGGCAGTAGACACTGCGCTGGGAACTGTCAGAGAGAATGATTCGCTGTTCAGGAGTTATTTTTTTCTATATGAAAACCTTTTTTAATAAATTCACTGGATACATAAATTAAACCTGTGTAAATTCTAACTATAACTGTCTTCGTCTCATCCGATCACGGCGCTGGTCTCATCTCCTCCACCCTTCAGAAACTCCGGCTTGATGTGCAACTGCAGAGCTTCCATCACCTCCACCTCGTCTCCACCTTCTCTCAGCTCACCTTTAACCTTATGTTTGTATTATGACTTTGTAACTAAACAATGTTTCTGTATGTGCTTGCTTTATCATAAAACAACAGTTGATTCTGACTGTTAAAACACAAACAACTTAGCCCTATGTCAGGTTAGTAAAGAAAATTTCTATTGGTTCCAGTCATTGTTTAAAATTATAGGAAACATTGCATTTACACATACAAAATATTGCAAGTTATTAACTTAGCATGTATTTCAAATTTTTAAAACAAGGTTATCCAATTGCTAAACAACATTGTTACAATATATTTACAACTAATTTATTGGCTCTACTTTCTCTCCAACAAAATGCAGCCACAATGTAACTCTGTGTGGAAACGACACCATTTCTGTAAAAACTAATAATTAAATCTACTGAGCTACAACAAAAGGAACATTCAAAAATGTACATAATATTGAAATAACACATTACAAAAACAAATGACTGAACAAGTCAAAAGCCAAATGTGCTTCAGCATAAATGATTTAAAATGGCATTTCACAAAAACGAAAAACTGTGTGACAACTGAAATGTGTGAAAGACTATAGAAAACAACTAATATTGTCCTAGCATTCAGTACTGGCATTCAGGGCAGTGTCCAGGTATGTCATCAGAGTCGTAACGAGGAAACTCTCCTCATCTTCCATGTCCGGTGAAGCTCACACAGTCTTTATATTGCTGGTTGCAGGAAGAACATCTGCCTTGAATGACTCTGAAAATGTAGCCCAGCTGATCTCACCTGTTAATGAAAAACAGATTTTATGTAGTTGAAATCTAAAGTTTTAGGTGAAAAAAGTCAAAGGTCCTTACCATCTAGCCAAGCAAAGTGAGTCTTCTTCCTGAAAACTGGGTCAGATACAATGGCTTCAAAGCACTTGCAGGTCAATGCCAAGGTGAGGTAAGATGTGTCTCCCTGTGCCAGAATCACCTCCTGGAGAACAGCTTCCAGTTCAATCAAAGGCATCTGAAAATAATGATAATAAAAAAACAGGTGCATTGCAAGACTCATTCAGGAAAAATGGCTATGACATGATTATGAATTAATCTTAAAAAAAAAATGAATAAAATTAAAAAACATGTATATACATTGCAGATATGTTTAAACAAGACGTGATTCATTGTCCCTCAGAACAGAGCAAGGACACAGCCTGATAGCTACTAAGATAAAAGAAAAAGGTTATTATACAAATGATTGGTAGAACAAAAGGCATGTTTGAATTAATCACTGTAGATTCTTTAACATTGTTGATACTGTTTTGTAGGATTTTAATTAATTATAGAAATCACAATGGCTTCCAGATAACAAATATATATTCTGCAAAAAAATGAATTGAAATTGTAGAAGTGATATTGCTCAAACAGCCAAGGGCAGGAATTAACTAATTAGATTTACTCAATTACTCTGTAACTTTGACAAAAAAATGAACAATTAGGACAATTTTTCCAAATCTTATGCTCTTCAGTTAATTTTGTTGATACGCAACATAATGCGAGTAACTTAACTGAATGAAGAACACATTTTAATCCATTAAAAAATTAAAACACCCTACACAGATAAATGTTTATGTTAGGTTTCCTTTAACCTTAATTTGTTGTCTTGTATTAAAATGTTTCCTTTTAGGTTTTAAAATACCTAATAGTGCACATAACTTCATTTTTATTAATGTCTGCTTAAATAAATGGGTAATATTACATTGCACGTTATAATCAGTAAAACAGTACTTAATAGCCATGTCACCAAATACTTTGTTTCTTTTAAATGTGTAGTTTGCTGCACAGTTACTAAAAATACATTGAAGTAGTGCTACTGGTTATTACAGTATCAGCTCTGGGTACTACACCCACTTATGATGGCAGCTGTTAGCTTATAAAAAAAAGCTGTTAGTTTATAAAAAAATATTAAGACTTTCCAGAAATTTAACACTGATGTACAAAAACATATTTAAAAAAATATTAACCTTTAAAAATAAAATAAAAACACTAGAGAACTGATAAGTATGTAAAAACCATTCATTAGTGTAGTTTTGCATACCGTTATGTTGAACCATAGCAGTTCTTGCTATGTGGTTCTGAACCTTGTTGGACTCATCGGCCCTGCATAAGCAAAGCGGACAGCGACACCTGTCGTTCATTCAGTACGGAAGAATTTTCTCTCCGTTCCGAACGTTGCAAAGACACGTGCATCTGTATAATGAAAATAGAAAAACAAATTTTGAGCATAAAATACATTTTTTCAATGATACATTTTTCTACTTTTAGATTTTTATTTAATGGTGGCCTGCACGGAAATGATTAGCTATGCTACATGCTAAAATTAGCCTTCCCGAACTACGAATTTTACTCGTTTACAGCTGTCAATTATATTTTCAACCTAATGTAGAAAAGTATTGATTTACTCTGTAAAAAAAAGTTTTAATGAAGTAGAAAATACCTTTTGCTGACTTTGTGGTTGTTCCATTGTAAATCGCGTGCCGATCGTCAGTGGGGAAACCTCTCAAACTTCTTCCAGTCAACCTCTTAGCCCGCTTCTTTAAGGTATTTATACTGGTGATTGTGAAAATAGCGCCCCCTTCATTTCCGTAATGCAATAGTCCCATTTCCATATAAGGTATGAGACTGACAGTGGTCCGTCACCGCCCCTTTCCGCAGGCTGCAGCGAAGACCCTCTCAATCACGCCGAGTCAGCGTTAGAGCCTGAAAGAAAAAAGAAAATCTGTAAAATAGCACTCTTGGAAAGCAGGATGAGGTAGGAATGTGCGCAATTGTGATTTGTGAATGTTTATGTTTATTTATACATTATGTATCCTTTATTTTATGTTATAGTTTTCACGGTGTCTGAGTCAAGATTAAACTGCACCCGTTTGGAACTCCCTGCGTCTGGCTGTTTTTCTCCAAGAGGCCGCTACACCCTGGACTGAAGGTGGTTGTCTCGGGAGGCGGGGCGCACTAATTGGCCACCCAGACAGGTGTCAGCAGAGGCTGATTAGAGCCAAAATAAAAGGAGCTTGCTGGAAGAGGGAAGAGGACTGATTCTGCAGCCACGGGAACTGACACGCTGCGGGGGGCAGAGTTGGACAGACGGCCCAGTACAGAGGATCAGGGCAGAGGGTAACCTCTTTCTGCGCCTGTAAGTAGAGTTCCATCCCGATCGAACCGATCCTGCAGAGTGCTGGCAAGAAGCACGTCTTCCGACAGAGTTCTGGTGCAGGGATGCTGGCGCTTTCCTGTTCTTTTCTTTTAGTTAGACGGGAATGGAAGGGGGTGTGGCACGCCGAGGAGTGGAGCGGTGCTGGAGCACTGTGCGGCCGGCTGTAGACAAGAGTGTGCGCTGCACATATATCACCGCCACAAACAAGAAAATAAGCGGATCTCAACCTGTGGCCTTCAACTGGTGACTTTTATTGAACTTTGGATTTTATAAAGAAGAACGATTTTTATGGTGCCGCTACTTGTGACTTTTTGTATTAAAATACCTTGCACCTGACTTTTCCGCTGTTTGGGTTCTTTGTGGGCCATATTTGCCTCACAGATTCAGACCAGATTTCGAATTATATCCAGCGAGCATCATAAAGTTTTTGAAAGACAGGTCTTCAAAAATAATTTATCATAATAATCAACTTCAAGACACTCTGTCCGTTGTCTGCGGCCATCACTGCGCTTTTTACCTCTGCAAAAGAGCTTGTGGTTTATCGATGCAGCAAGTACTAGATTCATACCCCAGTGATGTGATTAAAAATGATGTCATGGTTTCAGATTTTGTGAAAAAAGATCAGCATTGTATAAAAAACCAAAAGTATTGTTCTTTTAACCACGGAACATGTTCTATGCAAATGTTTAAAGATTGTCTTAAACTGTTAATGTGATTTTCAAATATGATTGTTATTGTGGTATTTAAAAAACAAGAGACTGTACACCTAAAATATTTTATTGAAATAAAAGATTAATCGTCAGAGTTTATGGAGAAAAAGCAATCCGGCGTGATGGTTTTGTTCTTTTGCACGTACTTTTCCTTATATTGACCTCATTATTTAGATAAATTTCTTCTTACGCATACTTTTTATGTCCGCGATCCCGTCTTCTAAATCAAATTTTGGGGATAGGATGATCTTTTTTTCTTTTCTTGAAGGAATTTTCACACCGTCCATCTTAAGGCGCAAATATTGTTCACACGCATCCGGATTATTTACAGAAGATACCGGAAAATTTATTTCATCTAGTGGAAAGGAAATTGGTCCATCCTGCAGGCGCTATGTTTTGATATTTCCTTTTAAAAGGGAGCAGCAGATTTTTGAGTAAATCAACCAAATGTGACCCCTTGGTGACATTTCCTTTATAAATAAATTCCGCTCTGGATGTCCACCCGCTACTATTCTTGGAAAACTTTTTCAAAATGTATTCAGCATTTTTACAATCCCTTTCAGGAAGTGCTTTTACAACTTCGTTTGCAGTTTCATCCAATTCATTCGGTTTATGGATAGAATCATCTTCGTGTCTAGGTACAGACACAGGATCATCCCTGGCACGCTGCAGTCACAGATAACGAGGGTTCTTCTATTTGGCCTTGCTTGATTAAACATTGATATCTTTGCAGCAAAGCATCATATTTCATAATTTTTTCATACGAGGTCAGCCCCGCTTCATTCAGAATCGCTCTCATTTGAGAATCCAAATCCTCCTCCGCCGCTTCTCTGATTGAAGTCGCTGAGGGATTCAAATGCTTAAAGTGCTGAGGTGAGATGAAACATCTTTTGAGTTGTTCTTAGAGCCATTACTTTTTCTTTCTTTTTTTTAATCTGTTGAGGATCCCACCAAGTAGGTTTCCAATTAAAGGGCTGAGAGCAGCTAGAATGGGGAGAATGAAACCTCTTCCTTGACTTTTGAGAGCCAGATGTTTACGTTTCAGTGTGGTTCTTTTATTGGCTAAAAGTCTGATGATTTTCCGCTGCTTTTTCAATTTCTGGTGTTGAGAAGGTGTTAGTTTAATATTTTCTTTAAGAATGTTCAGAGCAATCTCGCATAAAGTTTTAAGGAAATTGGGCGAGCAATGCATTAAAATATCTTTACACTTTTGAGGTGTAGAATGATAAAGGGCTCTAAGCAGGAGGATATTCCTTTTTATGCGTGCAGACATTCTGGCTTACTTGGTTTAGACAAATGTACAGCCGGCCGCTCGTGAGGCAGTATTCCCATTCTCAATCTGTAACGTTCTGGACAGGCGGGGGTTAGATCTACGATTAAATAACCATGAGCTTATTTGGTTGCATCTTCAAAACTCTCCAGGAAACTCGCTTTTGCTGAAGGGAAAATCTGACGCTCTAATATGTCCACCTGCAATTTATCTCTAGGGTTCTTAAAGAAGATCAGATAATTACTTTTCAGACTAATGGTGCGACTGTATTTTCCCTGCTGAAATACATTCTGTGTGAGATATAGAACAGACATATTTCTGTGATGCCGATATTGAGTGAACAATTTGGCTACTTCAGGATGGTTAGAGGCCTGGAAAATGACATCGTCCAAAATCACCAAGTGGCTTTGATTCATCGGGAATAAATCTTCATCATCAAAAGAATCAGGCAGTCCTTTCACAGATTTAATATTTTTATTTAGTTTTTGCAATTCAGTGTACAAAGGTTGAAAAGAAGTAAAAATACAGATAATATTGTCTGGTACAACATTCATAACATGTTCAAGATTTTGCAACATTTTTCCCACAATGTATGATTTCCCACATCCACTCGCACCTACAATCATACATGAGAAAGGTGTTTTGAATCTAGGGTCAAAGTAAATCTCTTGAACATCGTTGGAATAATAATAACTAATATTTGATTAATAAAGTCACAATTTCTCCAATATCCCTCGTCTCTTAAACTCTAATATCCAAAAGGTAGAGTTGAACCGTCAGAAAAAAGTCTCCTTTTGTCATACACCACCTGAAACTTTTTCATAAATGTGGCATTTTTTAAGAAGAATCCCTTTTTATCACGTTTGATGGTGCGCTGTGGCACCTGGATTACTCCCTGTCATTAGCCTTCTAAGTATCCTCACACCAACTCTTTGATGCTGTCAAAAATGATTCTCTCACCACATTCATTCGTTTGAGTGATGCCTTCAACACGGATCACTACTTTCTTCCTGTTTTTGGTTTGGTAGGCGTAGCTTTTGGGTCCCGCTGAAGCAAATTCCTGAATGGTATCGCCTCCTAATTCGTCCGTTAAGTCACCGAGATAATTCCCCAGTTCTAAAGGACTTTCCCCATCTTTGACCCTGTAAATCAAACTATCGGTATCGATGTAAAGTACATTTTCCTGCTCTCGCTCCAGACAGCTGTGAAATTTTAAATGAGCATAAGCCGTTGTAAAAGCTGCGATGAACACGTTATTTACCTTGTTAAGAGGAGTGATGCAGCGTTTGCTGTAAACCCATTGCAGCAGACAGGTGTCAGGGTTGATAAAGTGAAAGTACTTCACCTCGTATTTACCTGAAAACAGGTAAATACTCACGAGGATCCGTTACAAAAGTGGTCTGAGAGAGATCTTTTTGTTGCGCAAACTTTCCCCAGAAGCTATTGAGACACAGTTTAGCTACTTGTCTTTTAGCAGGATTCACCTCAATTTTTTCTACATCCAGCTGGATGCCCTGATTAATTTCATCATCTCTCACATATTTCAGCTTGCTCTCTTCATCCGTTGCTTCAGACGGATAACCGCTGGCTTCCTGTTTTCCCTTCAGAAATGTGTAAATGTAGTCTTTAAAGATTGAGCTACTGCTTCTCTGAAAATGCCAGACCTCTGTGATTTTTCCAACACGATACCCACACTGTAAAGCTTTTTGAAATTCCACACTCACCCAAACACCTGTGAGAGCCCGCTCCTCATCCTAGTGGGTGCAGGGTCCTGTTTGGTTGTTAGTCTCTGCACAAGTACGGCAAAGAGTAAAAATTAGTTTACTTCGAGATGTTTTGTAGGGCAGAACCAGAAAAACCAGGCCCCTTGGAGGAAAAACAGTAGCTCTGATGAAGCTGAAGTAGTTGTGAGGATCGTCAAAATCTTTGTAAATGATGGTGGGGGGGCCTAGCGGATATGCAAAAGCAGAGTTTACGTACGGGTAGAGAGATGTGAAATCCACATAATGTACAGACTCACCTGGCCCTGCTGTGTTTCTCAATTTCAGAGTGCAAGTCCTGCCGCCGTACTGAGCTTTTCGAGGTGACAAAGGTTCTGGCACTGCAAATTTCTCCAAGAATCTGATCACCCCTGGATGAGACTTTTTCATGTCATTCCACTCGTGCTCCCACACTGTTTCGACTCGAATGCCGTAAACGGTTTGCTTAATCTTAAATCTTTCAATCGTAGCCGCATAAATCTGATCAAATTGCACTTTTCTCAAAGGACACATTTCAGTGGGTTGAAAACATTTCGGACAACCGTGAAAAAAACATCCCTCGAAGGAGAATCCTGTGGCTAAACCTGAAATGATTGCAAATCCGTCTACAAAATAGGGTCCGATTTTGCGTTCACCCGAGTTCAATGCGTGGTCAATGTGAATGTTTCTACTGCTCATGATCCACTCTAGCCACTGAATGGATGCATTAGAGAAAGTTTTGGACCCACGTCTGTAATCTACTGCTGATGGGATGGCCAGACTTTTTTCTGGAAGAAAACTGGTCACAAAAACCTGCATGCATGTGGAAGCGATCATAATGCTCTTAAAGGGATCCACCCTTGTCTCGTTAAAAAAACTACTCTCTGAATTTAACACAACCTTGAAAAAGAATTTCCACATCATTTTTACAATGATGGAGAGCTTCTTTCTCAAAGTCAAAAACGCCTTTGGATGCGTCTCTGTATCATTCAGTAATTTTCTGCCGCTCAACAGGATTCATAAGTTCTAAAGGAGGAAATTCACCGACGTAGTTGAGGCACTGTTCTGAGGAAAAAAGATGGGTAAAAAAATCCTTTGTAATGATCTGTAAAGCCTAACGCTTTTGGAAAGGCACTCAATTTCATAGTCAGAAATGACAGGCTATCAATAAATTTCAATGTATAGTCAGGTTCTGTAAAACAGAGCACTTTCCCTCCTTGCATGATTAAATACGGTTTTATTCCTAAGTGGGTTATAGCGTTAAGAATGAAATAACTATCGTACCCACGAGCGTTATGCTTGGTGAAACCCTTATAGATTGGTCTTCTGAAATGTAAAAGAAATTGCCTTGCACAATCCAGACCATAAGCGTACCACTTGACACCCTTCAGAGTTTTAGAACAGACTAGAAACGGAATGTGTTCCACTCTGATCAGCAAATGATTCAAAATCGTAAAACACAAGTTTGTCATGAAGTTTGTTGTCGGCAGCAGTGGTTTGAATGTAGCACTGATGATCGTTCAGAGTTACGTCTGTGCCACGGGGTAGATTTTTTTCACCGCAGATTACACATTTTGGTTCACACACGTGTATAGTTTTTTCTTTAACCCTAGAACCGCAATATAATCTTTACTCGCGGAGCAAAATTTGATCGTCTCACAATCACTCACAAGCATTTCAGCGTGAGGTCTGTTGCGAGGATCTTTGTGTCTATCAAAGCATGTTGCGTTTCGACAAATTCTGTTCCAGTCAACGCAACGTACCGGATTATACAGCAGATGTGTACGTGGAACAAATTCCACAGTACCCGGCACAGTGGTGGGTGTTGGGTTTATTGTAACTGCAGAAACAAAATTTGCAGATATATCACGATCCGCAAAAACCTGCGAGGTTCTTAATGCCGTAAAAATGTTTATCATGGAGGAGGAGGAAGCAGGGATTTGATCAATTTTGGAAATCTGTTTCAAATTTATTGAAAGCAGCATTTTTCAAGGTTCGATGAAACACTACAATTTTTCTTTGTAGAATGTTTTCAAACTTAGCAACGTCACTAAGTGTAACCGCTGTGTAATCAGATAAGCCCGCCTGCTGCTGCCACTTTCTCCCCTGTTCAGAAGCTTGTCTATCTGTAAATACAGGATGCGCTATGTGTGCTAGATTAATTGCAAAACATAACTGGTTACCGGTATTTTGTACAATATACAGGTGACATTTCTTCTTTTTAATCAATTCTGATTCCAGAGTTCTTTCAGCCTTGCGTTTTGAACCTCCTGAAGGATTCTTGACTATTTGAAGAACTAATTCTAAGTCATTTTCTTAAGGTAGCTCCGAATTAGACTGAACAAGCTCTTCTAAAAATTCCTGAAACGCAGGCAGGATTGCATCATTATCGGTAACAGAAACAGTTATATGATGAGAAACATCATCCCCCACTAATTCCAACTGCAAAGCATCATTACGTGCAGCTATTGATCCTGCGGTGTTAGCCAGTTCAATTAAAATGTTCATCACAGCGGGTCACAGGCAGGCCTGACAATGGTCTTCTTATTTCAATGTTATTGAAATGCTGACGTTCAACCCTCTGGTTCGAAATTAAATTACCACCGTGATGGTCTATAGCACATGTGTCAAACTCAAAGCCCGGGGGCCAAATCCGGCCCACTGTAGCTTTTTATGTGGCCCTCAACAGTGTAGACTAAACACTAAGTGTGATTAAATATTATATTATCAATCATATCAACGCAGTTTTTATCTGCTTACTGCCAATTTATGTCAATCTCTCCAGTTTCTTGAGAATTTAGTTGATGTATGATTATAGTCCATGATTTATACAGCGAGTAAATAAACAGTCACATTTATTGTTAGTCCCTGAAGGGACTGAAAAGATGTTCAATAATATTATGTAATTTTAAGTATTCATTGACATATTAACAGTTTGTGAACAGGTTTTATCAACACATTCTGGCACAACCAAGAATAAGATTATAAGATTAATAAGATTATTAAGATTATTATTATTATTAAGATTATTAATAAGATTAAGAGCCTTCATGATCTTGATTTGGCCCAAAACGAAAATGAGTTTGACACACCTGGTTTATAGGGACTATAGGTTCATCAAATGTTTCAGAAACCGTTGGAGATGATAACCCAGAGTGTGATTCTGTATTTTGTAAACCATCGTCCGATACAAATGAAATGAAAGAAGCAGATGGTGAAGCTGCAGGTGGTGAAGGAGCGGATGAATTTTGTAGAGAAACACAGTCATTTAGACAGCGAACCGCTTCATCAATTTAAATGAAATACTCGTTTACTTCTGATGCATTTATCGCAGGTGATCCCGGAGGACTTTGTGAGAACCCATCTTCGTTATTTTCCCGGGTATTCAAAGCTGAAGCCAAAGTTTGCAGAATCTGAATGTTATCAGCAATTTGTTGGGAATAATCTGACTCAAATTCTGTATTTTCTAAACCTTTGTCCCATAAAAATGAACAAACGGGTGAATTTTGCGGCGATATACAGTCATTTAGATCACGAATTTTGGAGAATCGAAAGGAGCAAAACTCTCAAATATAAGAATAAACTCAGAGACGAGTTCTTACTGCCAGCCACAACGGGTTGGGAGATTTATTTGCACGTCTACCACGAATACATCAGAAGCTCAATTCTCACAAAAATCTTCATAAAATCTCCATAAAATCTCTCAGTTCTTTGTTCGTCGGCCTTTCTTATAGTTCTCACTGACGTCAGGTTTGTGTCAAGACTTCTGGCTGCCCATTGACTGAGTGTGTATTGGAGTTTCTCTGGAATTCTTACTGACCTCTCATCTGAACATCTGCTCCATCTCAGAACTGCAGAATAAGCCAATTAATCACAATTTGTTGTTCTTATCTATCTAAACAGCTTACTTCCCTATCCGAGTTTTGTTCCAACGTTTGTGCTTTCCAGACAAAATCAGGTCAGATCGACCTTGTAGGCGCCAGGAATCTTTCTGCAAAAACAACTCCATAAAACGTATTTCCGCGCTAACACAAACTGCCTCATTAATCTGGTTGAAATAATCATTTACTTCAAATACGTTTATTGCAGGTGATCCCGGAGGACTTTGTGAGAACCCATCTTCATTATTTTCCCCGGTATTCAAAGCTGAAGCTAAAGTTTGCAGAATCTGAATGGTGTCAATAATTTGCTGGGAATATTCTGATAATTCAACTCTATTTTCTCGATCATCCATTCTTTTAATGAGTTACAACAGACAAACATGAATCATTTTACAAGCACATTTGCATCAGAGGAGATATTAGCCAATTCCGCTCTGCCTGCCTCAGTCATGAGTTTGGCTTTCTCTCGGTCGCTGGCTAGAAGGCGCCTTCGTCCTTGTACTCCAACGCTGAGTACAAGGACGTGTATCTGGGAAGGCGTTTCGAACGTCTTCCCAGATACAGAAAAGTTTCTGTAAGAAAAAGACAAAAGAAATAATTAGGAAATAAACTTGTAGCAGTTATGAAATTTGATTTTAATAGATAAATTCATTACCCGTCATCAATCCATGCAATAAGTTCACTCTGCCTCGGAGATTGTGTGTCGCAGAGTTCTTACGCCATCTCTCTCTGGAAGCTGAAAATATAATGAGTATCCATCCATCCATCCATTTTCCGTCACCCTTCTCCCTAACGGGGTCGGGAGGTGCTGGTGCCTCTCCAGCTGTGTTCCGGGCGAGAGGCAGGGTACACCCTGGACAGGCCGCCAGTCTGTCGCACCTCAAGTAACTTATTAAAATTTATTAAAATTTGCTGTGGGGCAATGAAGACAACACCAGTGTCAGCACTACAGGTAGAAATGGGAGAAATGCCATTGGAGTTAAGAAGGAAACAATTAGCGGTAGGGTTTTGGGCAAACGTAAAAGGGCATAAAAAAAGTTATCCTATAAATAATATTCTACAACCATGTCAAGAAAGATTTAAGAATGTAAATGTAAATAGTTTTGGATGGATAATAAATAAAGAAATAAATGAAATCAATGTTTAATTAGCCCGGTGGTGGATTTCTCGTGTAATCCGCCTTGGATACAAAAGGAGATGAAATTTGATTTGACAAACAGTAGAAGGAGAGGTGGAAGCAGGCACGTGCAGAGGGGGGCTTTGGGGGCTTGAGCACCTGCCCCTTTTGCTCCATGGCCCCAAGTGCCCTTTTGGGTTTTTTTTTTAATTTTTTATTTTCTTACACATGTACTACAATTATTACTATTATTGCTGTTATTATTATTATTATTATTATTATTATTACTTTGCGAGAAAAACAACACAATAAGCTCTCTGGTCACATTGTTACCTTTGACCTTTTGCCCGTGATGCACGACGCACTTGCCTCTGGCGCGATGAGATACGGCGGCTAACTGCGGAGCTCGAGGTAGCGAACGTTCCAGATTACAATTTTGGTAAAAAAAAAAAAAACTGGAGTCGGCTTGCTACTGTCAGATAACGGAAAACGTTAAATGTTGTAACGTTTCTCCTTCAGCACGGAGTCGCGGTTTAAACAGAAATGAAATATAACAAGAGGAAAATATAGTCCGCTCTCTGAGTCCGCCTTTCTCTGAATATCTGCTGAGCGGGAGGAAACAGCCAGGTGAGCAAAAGCTGTTCTTATCTATCGATCCAGTATTTTTATCATACAGACATTAGGCTGTTGTTGTTGTGCTATGAGCTAGCTGCTAGCTAATGACTTTGCTAGCAAAGCAAGATAACGAAAAGCTTCCCTGTATTGTTAATGACAGCAGTCATTATTCAGTATTACTGATGCAATAGGGGCACATCGCCCATCCAAAACCAGAATCATCTCCATCATGGATATATGTCCGATTTTCTCATTTTCTTTGGTGAACGATGTACATTGCATTTATTCTAGTGTTAGGTAAATGTATCTTGAAGGAGAATAGTACTTAAATAAAAGTCCAACAAGGACATTAATTTAGAATAAAAAATAACTCATCCTGAACTACCATGATAGATATAATGTATGTAATAATCAAACTGCTCCTGTCATTAATGAAGGGGCAAACATAAACTTTTATTTGTACACATCAGAAATCTTTGGTTTTGATTTCAGGCTCTGCCAAGAACATCATGTGAGAATCGCAAGCAAAACTTTGAATAGCAAGCAAAGATTTCTGACCCCTCCTCGGACTGCCACCTTATCGTGGTGGAGAGGTTTGAGTGCCCCAATGATCCTAAGAGCTATGCTGTCGGGGGCTTCATACCCCTGGTAGAGTCACCCAAGGCAGACAGGTCTTAGGGGAGGGACCAGACAAAGTGCAGCCCGAAGACCCCTATGATGCACACAAACTGGATGCACCCTCCCATGCATCCTGTAGGGTGCATGGGAGTTCGCCCAACCGGTCTACATGTGCTTTGTGGACTTGGAGAAGGCGTTCGACCGTGTCCCTCGGGGTGCCCTGTGGGGGGTTCTCCGGGAGTATGGGGTACCGGGCCCTTTGATACGGGCTGTCAGGTCCCTGTATGACCGGTGTCAGAGTCTGGTCCGCATTGCCGGCAATAAGTCGGGCTCGTTCCCAGTCAGGGTTGGACTCCGCCAGGGCTGCCCTTTGTCACCGATTCTGTTCATTATTTTATGGACAGAATTTCTAGGCGCAGCCAGGGTGTTGAGGGGATCCGTTTTGGTGGCCTTAGGATTGCATCTCTGCTTTTTGCGGATGATGTGGTCCTATTGGCTTCATCGGGACGTGATCTGCAGCTCTCACTGGAGCGGTTCGCAGCCGAGTGTGAAGCGGCCGGGATGAGGATCAGTGCCTCCAAGTCTGAGACCATGGTCTTGAGTCGGAAAAGGGTAGAGTGCCTTCTCCTGGTCGAGGGAGAAGTCCTGGCCCAAGTGGAGGAGTTCAAGTATCTCGGGATCTTGTTCACGAATGAGGAAATAAGGGAGCGTGAGATCGACAGGCGGATTGGTGCAGCACCCGCCGTGAAACGGGCGCTCTACCGGTCCGTCGTGGTGAAGAGAGAGCTGAGTCAAAAAGCGAAGCTCTCGATTTACCGGTCGATCTACTTTCCTACCCTCATCTATGGTCATGAGCTTTGGGTAATGACCGAAAGAACGAGATCGCGAATACAAGCGGCCGAAATGGCTTTCCTCCGTAGGGTGGCTGGGCTCTCCCTTAGAGATAGGGTGAGAAGCTCAGTCATCCGGGAGGGACTCAGAGTAGAGCCGCTGCTCCTCCACATCGAGAGGAGCCAGTTGAGGTGGCTCGGGCATCTGGTCAGGATGCCTCCTGGACGCCTCCCTGGTGAGGTGTTTCGGGCACGTCCCACCGGGAGGAGGCCCCGGGGAAGACCCAGGACACGCTGGAGGGACTACGTCTCTCGGCTGGCTTGGGAACGCCTCGGGATTCCCCCGGAGGAGCTGGAGGAAGTGGCTGGGGAGAGGGAAGTCTGGGCCTCCCTTCTTAAGCTGCTACCCCCGCGACCCGACCCCGGATAAGCGGCAGAAGATGGATGGATGGATGGATGGATGGATGGATGGATGGATGGATGGATGGATGGATGGATGGATGGATGGATGGATGGATGGATGGATAGATTTCTGACATGCGCAAATAAGTTTGTTTGTTTTACAAATAATTTTTTTAAGTCATGAGATAAAAATTTGTGATTTCAGTTAAAAAAAAAATAAGCTAAACATTTTTTTTGTTGAAAAAAATGTTACAATTCAAAATGTCTTGATCACAATTCTATATTATTTAATTTAGGTTAGTATTCTAAGGAATAATGGTGAAACATTCAATTCCATAGGAGAGGTCTCATTTTCTCAGAAATTAATATTGTTATGCTGTGGACTGGAAAACATATTGGTTTAAGCACAAGGGTAAAGAACTGGTAGTGTGGTTTATTATAGTGTTCTGATCATAATTCATTATGTTTTGCTTGTTTCAGTTCAAAGATGCCACGTAAAGACAGACGTCAGAAAAAGGTCAAAGGTAGTGGATTGTTGACCAACTGGGTCAGAACCAGTACCGCAGGTAAGAACAAAAAAAAGTAAAGGTTCTGACCATCATCAACCTGCAGTGTTTGGTAGTGAACACATATTTAATATTACAAGGCAGCTATTATGCTTTTATTATGTTAAGAGTAGTCTTTTCTCATAGTGACATGCATTAATTACATTTTTGCTTTTGTTTTTTCTCTGCAGTGCCATGTTAAAGTTTGATGCAGCTGTTTTTCTGAATGGACCGTCTTCATCTCCACTGCAAGTACAGCAACCAGGCAGATGTTCTTTGATTGTATGTCTCACAATTTTGTAATTTATCATTGTTAATTAAACTCTGAAAGCTGTGTGACTTTGTTAATATTCTGTCCTAAAATGCGATTAGATGTGCCCTTTTTTTTTTTTTTGAGCACCTGCCCCTTTAATGGTCTGCATGGCCCTGATGTCCACATGCAACGAGGAATTTGCTGACTCATATGATGCACAGCCTGCTGACATTCCTGATGCTTGGAAGAAAATCACAAAGCAACAGGCAAAGGAAAGTCTCAAGGAGTCGTTCAACATCAAGTGAAATATAACTCATGCTGAGTTTGAAGAACACAAGTGGTTTCAAAAATAGTTTTTAAATAACTAGTTTCTATTCTATGACACCCTAAATAAAAACTGGCACTTCTATTTAAAGTAGAGTTGAAATACTTTTGCATGTAGAATATTTCTATTATTCTTCCCCCTATTTTTGAAAGCCAGAATAATTAACACTTAGGGCTCATCTCTTTCACCGAAGACAAAATAAACTGCTTAAAGCCTGTTTTACTATAGCTCTGTTTATTTTTTAATCAATAATCATTTCTAATTAATGCATTTTATTGTTCTGTTCTTTTATAAACTTTTTTTAGAAAGTATCTTTTCTTATAGTACAGCGTTGTTAGAAAATGGTTCAAATGTACAACTATGCAGAACTGCTGAAATTGCTTATTAATCATTTACAGAAACAACAGGTCAAATTTCAAAGTCATAATCCTGGCTGAGATAACATGACCTCCAATTAGAGTTAGTCATGCAAAGCTTTGCAGAAGCCATCTGAATATTATTTTTTCAACTTTTGAACATTATGACAAAATAAATGGTAATAAAAAAGTTGCAGTTTGTTCTTGCCTCTATTCTTCTGATAAAGACAAGAACAAACTGTCTCTATCAAACAAACAAACCAGATTACTGGAAACACTTTCATTGATCCTTCTGAATTTGTGATTCTATAACAGAAAGGAAGTCTGCATTTTCATTTATTAGGATAATTACATTTTATGCCTTTTAAATAAATTTAAGCAGTGTGCCATACAATATGGCATGAATTAAAGCAGAATTTGTTGTCTGCATATTTGTCACAGAATAAAGAAGTGAAATCTTCAGTTTTGCTTTAAGTCTTTAAATTTGTTTGATTTAAGCCATTTACTCAAAAACCTGAGATGCAGATGTCTCAATTACAATGAGACATCTCTTGTGGAGACATCTATTTATGTCTCCACAAGAGACATAAATAGAATTGTCAAGATAATAGTTGTGCTTAAATATTATATCAATGAAAATTTAGTTTTTATTTATTTACTGCTGTTTATGTTGTTTCAATCGGTCCCTTCAGTCTTTTGCAGAAAGTCATGCAGAATCAACAGATGCAGTATTTCACGCCAATGCATAATTGGGGCCCTGCCCATAGCAATGCATAAGGAGGCAGTTACTACTTGCGAAGCAAGTAGTAACTGCCTCCATGCATTGCATGGCAGGCACCTATTGTTCTTCACCTAATAGAATGTTTCTTTATTATTATTCTTTATTTTTTCTTCCGTAGACCGGAATGCGGCTCTGCACCGCTGCGTGCCCACCCACAAATGTGGTATCAAAACGTGCGGCTCGTTCCCGGCATTGGAGCTATTACTGGTGGTGGGATTCGGAGTTACCATAGCGACGTAATAAGCGTAAAAAAGACCCCCAAAACCCCCATAGAAATGAATGGAGAGGGGAAACCAAAACATACTAAAATACCCAATTTTTGAGAATTTCGTGTGTCGTCATGGATTCACGTAGAAATGCCATTGAAATTTCAGTTTGTAGATACGCCCGTGATCTTTTCTAAAGTCTAGACAACAAGAGGATATGAATTACGGTTTGTCCACAATTTCTCTCTAAGCGCACCAAAGTTTTCAATTTTTGGAAAAATTAGAGTGTAACTGACGATTCGTTAGAGTGTGGGAAGCATTGCGATTCTGACCCCAAATTAATTTTGAAATCGCCGTCACGCCCACAAATATCGCCCCATCGGTATCAAACTCGGTCATGACATTGATACGCATGCCTGCTCCGGTAAAATGTTTTCAAAATTTTCCTAGGGCTTACGGTTTTCTGTCAAGGTGCTTCAGAGCGAAGTCATGCGACAGGATTTTCACACGCTCTGCCAGGATCACTTCCATGTATTTCTGAAAAATGTCAGACCCCCAGCGCACACTATCTTTTATCTCGTCGCTGTTATTACTGTGAGTGATGTACAAATATGAATCGCGGGACTATTGGAGACGAAAAATAGGGCTCTTAAACGCTTCAAACGGTTTTCCGATACGTATCACGGTTTCCGAATGGGAAGGAGCTGTTCGGACTGCTTTTTTTTCATTCAAACTGACTGAGGTGTCTCACAAAGATAGAATTCTTTCTCCACCATTATGTCTCACACTCCACAGCTGGCAGAGAATCCATGACCATAGCAACGGAACACACCAGGGCCGAGCAGCTAATTAGAACTACAGAAACGCATCATTGTAGTTTTTACTGTGGCAGAGCTCTGAGGAAGTCGTTGGCCTTTAGAACTACTTGTGTTTTGGGCATTTTATAACTGATTTTAACCAACCATTGTTACAAATGGAATTAGTATGTCAATTTTAAATTAACCTTAATGAAAATTTCAAAAATAAAAACTTGAATGTTCCAGGCCTTTCAGAAAAACTAACTGATTCAAGCATTTAAGTCTCTCCTTGTGTGTCACAAGGAGAGACTTGTGACACACAAGGACCTCCTCTTTAGAACTACAATTACTGATTGTCAGATATACAACATGGCAGAACACTCAGTGCCTACAAAAGAGGTCAGAGCTGATTGTAAGAACTACAACATGGCGGAACTGTCAGTTATTACTGAGGAGGAATGAGCTGGCCTTTAGAATTACATTGTGATTGGGCATTTTATAACTGATTTTAACCAACCATTGTTACACACATGATTAATGTGACAATTTTAAATTAAGCTTGATCAAAATTTCAAAATAAAAGCTTGAATATTTCTCTCAGGCCTTTCAGAAAAACTAACTGATTCAAGCATTTAATTAAGTCTCTCCTTGTGTGTGACACTGACATAACAGTTGACTTCCTCTTTAGAACTACAATGACTGCAGGTTAGGATAACATGGTGGAACACTCAGTGCCTACAAAAGAGGTCAGAGCTGATTCTCAGAACTACAACATGGCGGAACTGTCAGTTACTACTGAGGAGGAATGAGCTGGCCTTTAAAACTACTTGTGTTTTGGGCATTTTATAACTGATTTTAACCAACCGTTGTTAAACATGGAATTAGTATGTCAATTTTAAATTAACCTTAATAAAAATTTCAAAATAAAAGCCTGAATATTTCTCTGAGGCCTTTCAGAAAAAATTGATTCAGGCATGTAATTAAGTCTCTCCTTGTGTGTCACACTGACATGACAGTTGACCTCCTCTTTAGAACTACATTGACTGCAGGTTAGGACTACAACATGGCGGAACACTCAGTGCCTACAAAAGAGGTCAGAGCTGATTCTCAGAACTACAACATGGCGGAACTGTCAGTTACTACAGAGGAGGAAGGAGCTGGCCTTTAGAATTACATTATGTTTGGGCATTTTATGACTGATTTTAACCAAGCATTGTTACACACATGATTAATGTGAGAATTATAAATTAAGCTTAATGAAAATTTCAAAATAAAAGCCCTGACATTCTTTTATATGACGTAATTGCCTTCTTTGGCATTATGTGACTTTTTTCAACAAAACCACTGTTACACATGGAATTAGATTGGCAATTTAAAAATGAAGCTGACTGAAAATTTCAAAATAAAAGCCCTAAAAATCTTTAGATCAGGTTATTGCTTTTTTTGAGCATTAAATAACTGATTTAATCCAATCAATGTTAATCATGGTATTAGTTTAGACATTTGAAATGAAGCTTACTGAAAATTTCAAAAATAAAAGCCTTAAGATCAGTCTGTGGTTAATGCAGCGTCTTGCATAGCAAGACAGTGCATTCGCTTTAGCCTTTTACCTTAAATGAGGTATTAGCTATTTGTCTGACTTATTACACATGTTTGGTATAGTGAACAGAGTAAGTCAATTACAGACAACATGCTAGTGATGCGCCACATGCTACTGATAGTATTCAAGCTAAAATTAGCATTTTGGCTAATTTTAGCTTATACACTTATTTTAACATACTGAATAGTGCAAGTCCATGTTAGGGAACATTCTTGTGATTCTCCACATGGTACGTTTCTCACTTTTGTCAGCCAAGGTTATCATTTAGCATCAGAACGCTGGCTCCAAACCGATGGGCACACTTTGGCAGGGCCCCGGTTAAATTTCTTCAGGAATTTTCTAGTTATTATAACTTCTTCTTCCGTGACCGTCATGCGGCTCGCATCGCTGCGTGCCCACCCACAAAAGTGGTATCAAAACGTGCGGCTCGGCGCCGGCATTGGAGCTATTACTTGTGGTGGGATTCGGAGTTACGATGGCGACGTAAAAAGCGAAAAACGATCAAAAATTTTTGGCAGTTGGAAACTGCCCAAACTAGAGTGTAACTGACGATTCGTTAGAGTGTGGGAAGCAGGGCGATTCTGACCCCAAATAAATTTTTGAAATCGCCGTCACGCCCACAAATATCGCCCGATCGGTATGAAAGTCGGTCATGACATTGATACGCATGCCTGCTCCGGTAAAATGTTTTCAAAATTTTCCTAGGGCTTACGGTTTTCTGTCAAGGTGCTTCAGAGCGAAGTCATGCGACAGGATTTTCACACGCTCTGCCAGGATCACTTCCATGTATTTCTGAAAAATGTCAGACCCCAGCGCACACCATTTTTATCTCGTCGCTGTTAATACTGTGAGTGATGTACAGATATGAATCTCGGGATTATCGGAGACGAAAGATAGGGCTCTCATACGCTTCAAACGGTTTTCCGATACGTATCACGGTTTCCGAATGGGAAGGAGCTGTTCGGACTGCTTTTTTCATTCAAACTGACTGAGGTGTCTCACAAAGATAGAATTCTTTCTCCACCATTATGTCTCACACTCCACAGCTGGCAGAGAATCCATGACCATAGCAACGGAACACACCAGGGCCCAGCAGCTAATTAGAACTACAAAAACGCATCATTGTAGTTTTTACTGTGGCAGAGCTCTGAGGAAGTCGTTGGCCTTTAGAACTACTTGTGTTTTGGGCATTTTATAACTGATTTTAACCAACCATTGTTACAAATGGAATTAGTATGTCAATTTTAAATTAAGCTTCATGAAAATTTCAAAATAAAAACTTGAATATTTCAGGCCTTTCAGAAAAACTAACTGATTCAAGCATTTAATTAAGTCTCTCCTTGTGTGTCACACTGACATGACAGTTGACTTCCTCTTTAAAACTACAATGACTGCAGGTTAGGACAACATGGCGGAACACTCAGTGCCTACAAAAGAGGTCAGAGCTGATTCTCAGAACTACAACATGGCGGAACTGTCAGTTACTACAGAGGAGGAATGAGCTGGCCTTTAAAACTAGTGTTTTGGGCATTTTATAACTGATTTTAACTAACTGTTGTTAAACATGGAATTAGTATGTCAATTTTAAATTAAGCTTCATGAAAATTTAAAAATAAAAGCCTGAATATTTCTCTGAGGCCTTTCAGAAAAATTGATTCAGGCATGTAATTAAGTCTCTCCTTGTGTGTCACACTGACATGACAGTTGACCTCCTCTTTAGAACTACAATGACTGCAGGTTAGGACTACAACATGGCAGAACACTCAGTGCCTACAAAAGAGGTCAGAGCTGATTGTCAGAACTACAACATGGCGGAACTGTCAGTTACTACAGAGGAGGAATGAGCTGGCCTTTAGAATTACATTGTGATTGGGAATTTTATGACTGATTTTAACCAACCATTGTTACACACATGATTAATGTGAGAATTATAAATTAAGCTTAATTAAGCTTAATGAAAATTTCAAAATAAAAGCCCTGACATTCTTTTATATGACGTAATTGCCTTCTTTGGCATTATGTGAGTTTTTCAATAAAACCACTGTTACACATGGGTTCAGTTTGGCAATTTAAAATGAAGCTGACTGAAAATTTCAAAATAAAAGCCCTGAAAATCTTTAGATCAGGTTATTGCTTTTTTGAGCATTAAATAACTGTTTTAATCTAATCAATGTTAATCATGGTATTAGTTTAGACATTTGAAATGAAGCTTACTGAAAATTTCAAAATAAAAGCCTTAAGATCAGTCTGTAGCTAATGCGGGGTCTTGCATAGCAAGACAGTGCATTAGCTTTAGCCTTTTACCTTAAATGAGGTATTAGCTATTTGTCTGACTTATTACACATGTTTGGTATAGTGAATAGAGTAAGTCAATTACAGACAACATGCTAGTGATGCGCCACATGCTACTGATAGTATTCATGCTAAAATTAGCATTTTGGCTAATTTTAGCTTATACACTTATTTTAACATACTGAATAGTGCAAGTCCATGTTAGGGAACATTGTTGTGATTCTCCACATGGTACGTTTGTCACTTTTGCCAGCCAAGGTTATCATTTAGCATCAGAACGCTGGCTCCAAACCGACGGGCACACTTTGGCAGGGCCCCGGTTAAATTTCTTCAGGAATTTTCTAGTTGGGGCCCTGCCATAGCAATGCATAAGGAGGCAGTTACTACTTGCGAAGCAAGTAGTAACTGCCTCCATGCATTGCATGGCAGGCACCTATTAATCTACACCCAATAGAATGTTTCTTTATTATTATAACTTCTTCTTCCGTGACCGTTAATGCGGCTCGTACCGCTGCGTGCCCACCCACAAAAGTGGTATCAAAACGTGCGGCTCGCCGCCGGCATTGGAGCTATTACTTGTGGTGGGATTCGGAGTTACGATGGCGACGTAAAAAGCGAAAAACGATCAAAAATTTTTGGCAGTTGGAAACTGCCCAAACTAGAGTGTAACTGACGATCTGCTAGAGTGTGGGAAGCAGGGCGATTCTGACCCCCAAATAAATTTTTGAAATCGCCGTCACGCCCACAAATATCGCCCGATCGGTATCAAACTCGGTCATGACATTGATACGCATGCCTGCTCCGGTAAAATGTTTTCAAAATTTTCCTAGGGCTTACGGTTTTCTGTCAAGGTGCTTCAGAGCGAAGTCATGCGACAGGATTTTCACACGCTCTGCCAGGATCACTTCCATGTATTTCTGAAAAATGTCAGACCCCAGCGCACACCATTTTTTATCTCGCCGCTGTTAATACTGTGAGCGATGTACAGATATGAATCTCGGGATTATCGGAGACGAAAGATAGGGCTCTCATACGCTTCAAACGGTTTTCCGATACGTATCACGGTTTCCGAATGGGAAGGAGCTGTTCGGACTGCTTTTTTCATTCAAACTGACTGAGGTGTCTCACAAAGATAGAATTCTTTCTCCACCATTATGTCTCACACTCCACAGCTGGCAGAGAATCCATGACCATAGCAACGGAACACACCAGGGCCGAGCAGCTAATTAGAACTACAAAAACGCATCATTGTAGTTTTTACTGTGGCAGAGCTCTGAGGAAGTCATTGGCCTTTAGAACTACTTGTGTTTTGGGCATTTTATAACTGATTTTAACCAACCATTGTTACAAATGGAATTAGTATGTCAATTTTAAATTAAGCTTCATGAAAATTTCAAAATAAAAACCTTGAATATTTCAGGCCTTTCAGAAAAACTAACTGATTCAAGCATTTAATTAAGTCTCTCCTTGTGTGTCACACTGACATGACAGTTGACTTCCTCTTTAGAACTACAATGACTGCAGGTTAGGACAACATGGCGGAACACTCAGTGCCTACAAAAGAGGTCAGAGCTGATTCTCAGAACTACAACATGGCGGAACTGTCAGTTACTACAGAGGAGGAATGAGCTGGCCTTTAAAACTACTTGTGTTTTGGGCATTTTATAACTGATTTTAACTAACTGTTGTTAAACATGGAATTAGTATGTCAATTTTAAATTAAGCTTCATGAAAATTTCAAAATAAAAGCCTGAATATTTCTCTGAGGCCTTTCAGAAAAATTGATTCAGGCATGTAATTAAGTCTCTCCTTGTGTGTCACACTGACATGACAGTTGACTTCCTCTTTAGAACTACAATTACTGAAGGTTAAGACTACAACATGGCAGAACACTCAGTGCCTACAAAAGAGGTCAGAGCTGATTCTCAGAACTACAACATGGCGGAACTGTCAGTTACTACAGAGGAGGAATGAGCTGTCCTTTAGAATTACATTGTGATTGGGCATTTTATGACTGATTTTAACCAACCATTGTTACACACATGATTAATGTGAGAATTATAAATTAAGCTTAATTAAGCTTAATGACTGAAAATTTCAAAATAAAAGCCTTCATAGTTTTTAAATCAGGTACTTGCTCTCATTGGTATTATGTCACTTTTTCAACAAAACCACTGTTACACTTGGGATTAGTTTGGCAATTTAAAATGAAGCTAACTGAAAATTTCAAAATAAAAGCCCTAAGATTAATCTGTGGCTAATGCAGCGCCGGAAGGCGCTGCAATGACATTAGCTTGCATTATCATTTTCTCTGAAAATGATAATGCAAGCTAATGCAAAGTGAATTAGCTTTAGCACAAACATTAGCATTGCACTGTTGCCCATGAGTGCACTGCCGTAGGCAGTGCAATAAGGTTATACAGCATGATATTTTTCGCTCAGGTTAGGGGTCTACCTTGCACAAGGCAGAGCATTAGCATTAGCCTTTTATCTTAAATGAGGTATTAGCTATTTCTCTCACTTATTAACCATATTTAGTATACTGAATGGAGTAAGTCATGCTTGTGACTCTCCATGACATTGCAGCTTTCCTTAGCATTGACGCTAATGTTTAGCATCAGAACGCTGGCTCCAAACCGACGGGCACACTTTGGCAGGGCCCCGGTTAAATTTCTTCAGGAATTTTCTAGTTATTCTTTATTTTTCTTCCGTAGACCGGAATGCGGCTCGTACCGCTGCGTGCCCACCCACAAATGTGGTATCAAAACGTGCGGCTCGTTCCCGGCATTGGAGCTATTACTGGTGGTGGGATTCGGAGTTACCATAGCGACGTAATAAGCGAAAAAAGACCCCCCAAAACCCCCATAGAAATGAATGGAGAGGGGAAACCAAAACATACTAAAATACCCAATTTTTGAGAATTTCGTGTGTCGTCATGGATTCACGTAGAAATGCCATTGAAATTTCAGTTTGTAGATACGCCCGTGATCTTTTCTAAAGTCTAGACAACAAGAGGATATGAATTACGGTTTGTCCACAATTTCTCTCTAAGCGCACCAAAGTTTTCAATTTTTGGAAAAATTAGAGTGTAACTGACGATTCGTTAGAGTGTGGGAAGCATTGCGATTCTGACCCCCAAATTAATTTTGAAATCGCCGTCACGCCCACAAATATCGCCCGATCGGTATCAAACTCGGTCATGACATTGATACGCATGCCTGCTCCGGTAAAATGTTTTCAAAATTTTCCTAGGGCTTACGGTTTTCTGTCAAGGTGCTTCAGAGCGAAGTCATGCGACAGGATTTTCACACGCTCTGCCAGGATCACTTCCATGTATTTCTGAAAAATGTCAGACCCCAGCGCACACTATTTTTTATCTCGTCGCTGTTATTACTGTGAGTGATGTACAAATATGAATCGCGGGACTATTGGAGACGAAAAATAGGGCTCTTAAACGCTTCAAACGGTTTTCCGATACGTATCACGGTTTCCGAATGGGAAGGAGCTGTTCGGACTGCTTTTTTTTCATTCAAACTGACTGAGGTGTCTCACAAAGATAGAATTCTTTCTCCACCATTATGTCTCACACTCCACAGCTGGCAGAGAATCCATGACCATAGCAACGGAACACACCAGGGCCGAGCAGCTAATTAGAACTACGAAAACGCATCACTGTAGTTTTTACTGTGGCAGAGCTCTGAGGAAGTCGTTGGCCTTTAGAACTACTTGTGTTTTGGGCATTTTATAACTGATTTTAACCAACCATTGTTACAAATGGAATTAGTATGTCAATTTTAAATTAACCTTAATGAAAATTTCAAAATAAAAACTTGAATGTTCCAGGCCTTTCAGAAAAACTAACTGATTCAAGCATTTAAGTCTCTCCTTGTGTGTCACAAGGAGAGACTTGTGACACACAAGGACCTCCTCTTTAGAACTACAATTACTGATTGTCAGATATACAACATGGTGGAACACTCAGTGCCTACAAAAGAGGTCAGAGCTGATTGTAAGAACTACAACATGGCGGAACTGTCAGTTACTACTGAGGAGGAATGAGCTGGCCTTTAGAATTACATTGTGTTTGGGCATTTTATGACTGATTTTAACCAACCGTTGTTAAACATGGAATTAGTATGTCAATTTTAAATTAAGCTTCATGAAAATTTCAAAATAAAAGCCTGAATATTTATCTGAGGCCTTTCAGAAAAATTGATTCAGGCTTGTAATTAAGTCTCTCCTTGTGTGTCACACTGACATGACAGTTGACTTCCTCTTTAGAACTACAATTACTGAAGGTTAAGACTACAACATGGCAGAACACTCAGTGCCTACAAAAGAGGTCAGAGCTGATTCTCAGAACTACAACATGGCGGAACTGTCAGTTACTACAGAGGAGGAATGAGCTGGCCTTTAGAATTACATTGTGTTTGGGCATTTTATGACTGATTTTAACCAAGCATTGTTACACACATGATTAATGTGAGAATTATAAATTAAGCTTAAAGAAAATTTCAAAATAAAAGCCCTGACATTCTTTTTATATGACGTAATTGCCTTCTTTGGCATTATGTGACTTTTTCAACAAAACTACTGTTACACATGGAATTAGATTGGCCATTTAAAAATGAAGCTGACTGAAAATTTCAAAATAAAAGCCCTAAAAATCTTTAGATCAGGTTATTGCTTTTTTTGAGCATTAAATAACTGATTTAATCCAATCAATGTTAATCATGGTATTAGTTTAGACATTTGAAATGAAGCTTACTGAAAATTTCAAAAATAAAAGCCTTAAGATCAGTCTGTGGCTAATGCAGGGTCTTGCATAGCAAGACAGTGCATTAGCTTTAGCCTTTTACCTTAAATGAGGTATTAGCTATTTGTCTGACTTATTACACATGTTTGGTATAGTGAACAGAGTAAGTCAACTACAGACAACATGCTAGTGATGCGCCACATGCTACTGATAGTATTCATGCTAAAATTAGCATTTTGGCTAATTTTAGATTATACACTTATTTTAACATACTGAATAGTGCAAGTCCATGTTAGGGAACATTCTTGTGATTCTCCACATGGTACGTTTGTCACTTTTGTCAGCCAAGGTTATCATTTAGCATCAGAATGCTGGCTCCAAACCGACGGGCACACTTTGGCAGGGCCCCGGTTAAATTTCTTCAGGAATTTTCTAGTTATTATAACTTCTTCTTCCGTGACCGCACGCGGCTCGTACCAGCTGCGTGCCCACCCACAAAAGTGGTATCAAAACGCACGGCTCGCGCCGGCATTGGAGCTATTACTTGTGGTGGTATTCGGAGTTACGATGGCGACGTAAAAGCGAAAAAACGATCAAAAATTTTTGGCAGTTGGAAACTGCCCAAACTAGAGTGTAACTGACGATTCGTTAGAGTGTGGGAAGCAGGGCGATTCTGACCCCAAATAAATTTTGAAATCGCCGTCACGCCCACAAATATCGCCCGATCGGTATCAAACTCGGTCATGACATTGATACGCATGCCTGCTCCGGTAAAATGTTTTCAAAATTTTCCTAGGGCTTACGGTTTTCTGTCAAGGTGCTTCAGAGCGAAGTCATGCGACAGGATTTTCACACGCTCTGCCAGGATCACTTCCATGTATTTCTGAAAAATGTCAGACCCCAGCGCACACTATTTTTATCTCGTCGCTGTTAATACTGTGAGTGATGTACAGATCTGAATCTCGGGAATATCGGAGACGAAAGATAGATCTCTCAAACGCTTCAAACGGTTTTCCAATACGTATCACGGTTTCCGAATGGGAAGGAGCTGTTCGGACTGCTTTTTTCATTCAAACTGACTGAGGTGTCTCACAAAGATAGAATTCTTTCTCCACCATTATGTCTCACACTCCACAGCTGGCAGAGAATCCATGACCATAGCAACGGAACACACCAGGGCCGAGCAGCTAATTAGAACTACAAAAACGCATCATTGTAGTTTTTACTGTGGCAGAGCTCTGAGGAAGTCGTTGGCCTTTAGAACTACTTGTGTTTTGGGCATTTTATAACTGATTTTAACCAACCATTGTTACAAATGGAATTAGTATGTCAATTTTAAATTAACCTTAATGAAAATTTCAAAATAAAAGCTTGAATATTTCAGGCCTTTAAGAAAAACTAACTGATTCAAGCATTTAATTAAGTCTCTCCTTGTGTGTCACACTGACATGACAGTTGACTTCCTCTTTAGAACTACAATTACTGAAGGTTAAGACTACAACATGGTGGAACACTCAGTGCCTACAAAAGAGGTCAGAGCTGATTCTCAGAACTACAACATGGTGGAACACTCAGTTACTACTGAGGAGGAATGAGCTGGCCTTTAGAATTACATTGTGTTTGGGCATTTTATGACTGATTTTAACCAACCGTTGTTAAACATGGAATTAGTATGTCAATTTTAAATTAAGCTTCATGAAAATTTCAAAATAAAAGCCTGAATATTTATCTTAGGCCTTTCAGAAAAATTGATTCAGGCATGTAATTAAGTCTCTCCTTGTGTGTCACACTGACATGACAGTTGACCTCCTCTTTAGAACTACAATGACTGCAGGCTATGACTACAACATGGCGGAACACTCAGTGCCTACAAAAGAGGTCAGAGCTGATTGTCAGAACTACAACATGGCGGAACTGTCAGTTACTACAGAGGAGGAATGAGCTGGCCTTTAGAATTACATTGTGTTTGGGCATTTTATGACTGATTTTAACCAAGCATTGTTACACACATGATTAATGTTACAATTTTAAATTAAGCTTAATGAAAATTTCAAAATAAAAGCCCTGACATTCTTTTATATGACGTAATTGCTCTCTTGCAAGTTATGTGACTTTTTTGACAAAACCACTGTTAGACTTTGGATTATTTTGGACTTTTTAAAATGACGCTTAGTGAAAAATTTCAAAATAAAAGCCTTAAGATTCCTTTCTGGCTAATGCCTGTTGAGTGAAAATGGCTGCCTAAAACTGATAGAATTCTGTCTCCCCCTGTCCGACTCACAGCTGGCAGAGAATCCATTACCATAGCAACGGCACACAGGAGGGCCTGCTAATTAGGACTACAAAAACGCATCATTGTAGTTTTTACTATGCCAGAACTCTGAGGACTGAGCCGGCCTTTAGAATTACTTGTATTTGGGCATTTTATAACTGATTTTAACCAACCATTGTTACACATGGAATTAGTGTGGCAATTTTAAATTAAGCTTAATGAAAATTTCAAAATAAAAGCCCTGACATTCTTTTATATTACGTAATTGTTCTCTTGGGCATTATGTGACTTTTTTTTTTTTTAACAAAACCACTGTTACACGTTGGATTATTTTGGAGAAATAAAATGAAGCTTACTTAAAATTTCAAAATAAAAGCCTTGAAAATCTTTAGATCAGATTATTGCTTTTTTGAGCATTAAATAACTGTTTTAATCCAATCAATGTTAATCATGGTATTAGTTTAGACATTTGAAATGAAGCTTACTGAAAATTTCAAAATAAAAGCCTTAAGATCAGTCTGTGGCTAATGCAGCATCTTGCATAGCAAGACAGTGCATTAGCTTTAGCCTTTTACCTTAAATGAGGTATTAGCTATTTGTCTGACTTATTACACATGTTTGGTATAGTGAACAGAGTAAGTCAATTACAGACAACATGCTAGTGATGCGCCACATGCTACTGATAGTATTCATGCTAAAATTAGCATTTTGGCTAATTTTAGCTTATACACTTATTTTAACATACTGAATAGTGCAAGTCCATGTTAGGGAACATTCTTGTGATTCTCCACATGGTACGTTTGTCACTTTTGTCAGCCAAGGTTATCATTTAGCATCAGAACGCTGGCTCCAAACCGACGGGCACACTTTGGCAGGGCCCCGGTTAAATTTCTTCAGGAATTTTCTAGTTATTCTTTATTTTTCTTCCGTAGACCGGAATGCGGCTCGTACCGCTGCGTGCCCACCCACAAATGTGGTATCAAAACGTGCGGCTCGGCGCCGGCATTGGAGCTATTACTTGTGGTGGGATTCGGAGTTACCATAGCGACGTAATAAGCGAAAAAAGACCCCCAAAGCCCCCATAGAAATGAATGGAGAGAGGAAACCAAAACATACTAAAATACCCAATTTTTGAGAATTTCGTGTGTCGTCATGGATTCACGTAGAAATGCCATTGAAATTTCAGTTTGTAAATACGCCCGTGATCTTTTCTAAACTCTAGACAACAAGAGGATATGAATTACGGTTTGTCCACAATTTCTCTATAAGCGCACCAAAGTTTTCAATTTTTGGAAAAATTAGAGTGTAACTGACGATTCGTTAGAGTGTGGGAAGCATTGCGATTCTGACCCCAAATTAATTTTGAAATCGCCGTCACGCCCACAAATATCGCCCCATCGGTATCAAACTCGGTCATGACATTGATACGCATGCCTGCTCCCGGTAAAATGTTTTCAAAATTTTCCTAGGGCTTACGGTTTTCTGTCAAGGTGCTTCAGAGCGAAGTCATGCGACAGGATTTTCACACGCTCTGCCAGGATCACTTCCATGTATTTCTGAAAAATGTCAGACCCCAGCGCACACTATTTTTGTCTCGTCGCTGTTATTACTGTGAGTGATGTACAAATATGAATCGCGGGACTATTGGAGACGAAAAATAGGGCTCTTAAACGCTTCAAACGGTTTTCCGATACGTATCACGGTTTCCGAATGGGAAGGAGCTGTTCGGACTGCTTTTTTTTCATTCAAACTGACTGAGGTGTCTCACAAAGATAGAATTCTTTCTCCACCATTATGTCTCACACTCCACAGCTGGCAGAGAATCCATGACCATAGCAACGGAACACACCAGGGCCCGAGCAGCTAATTAGAACTACGAAAAAAGCATCATTGTAGTTTTTACTGTGGCAGAGCTCTGAGGAAGTCGTTGGCCTTTAGAACTACTTGTGTTTTGGGCATTTTATAACTGATTTTAACCAACTGTTGTTACAAATGAAATTAGTATGTCAATTTTAAATGAACCTTAATGAAAATTTCAAAATAAAAACTTGAATGTTCCAGGCCTTTCAGAAAAACTAACTGATTCAAGCATTTAAGTCTCTCCTTGTGTGTCACAAGGAGAGACTTGTGACACACAAGGACCTCCTCTTTAGAACTACAATTACTGATTGTCAGATATACAACATGGCAGAACACTCAGTGCCTACAAAAGAGGTCAGAGCTGATTGTAAAAACTACAACATGGCGGAACTGTCAGTTACTACTGAGGAGGAATGAGCTGGCCTTTAGAATTACATTGTGATTGGGCATTTTATAACTGATTTTAACCAACCATTGTTACACACATGATTAATGTGACAATTTTAAATTAAGCTTGAACAACATTTCAAAATAAAAGCTTGAATATTTCTCTCAGGCCTTTCAGAAAAACTAACTGATTCAAGCATTTAAGTCTCTCCTTGTGTGTCACAAGGAGAGACTTGTGACACACAAGGACCTCCTCTTTAGAACTGCAATTACTGATTGTCAGATATACAACATGGCAGAACACTCAGTGCCTACAAAAGAGGTCAGAGCTGATTGTAAGAACTACAACATGGCGGACCTGTCAGTTATTACTGAGGAGGAATGAGCTGGCCTTTAGAATTACATTGTGTTTGGGCATTTTATACCTGATTTAAACCAAGTATTGTTACAAATGGAATTAGTATGTCAATTTTAAATTAACCTTAATGAAAATTTCAAAATAAAAGCTTGAATATTTCAGGCCTTTCAGAAAAACTCACTGATTCAAGCATCTGATTAAGTCTCTCCTTGTGTGTCACACTGACATGACAGTTGACCTCCTCTTTAGAACTACAAATACTGCAGGTTAGAACTACAACATGGCAGAACACTCACTGCCTACAAAAGAGGTCAGAGCTGATTGTAAGAACTACAACATGGCGGAACTGTCAGTTACTACAGAGGAGGAATGAGCTGGCCTTGAGAATTACATTGTGATTGGGCATTTTATGACTGATTTTAACCAAGCATTGTTACACACATGATTAATGTTACAATTTTAAATTAAGCTTAATGAAAATTTCAAAATAAAAGCCCTGACATTCTTTTATATTACGTAATTGCTCTCTTGCAAGTTATGTGACTTTTTTGACAAAACCACTCTTAGACTTTGGATTATTTTGGACTTTTAAAATGACGCTTAGTGAAAATTTCAAAATAAAAGCCTTAAGATTCCTTTCTGGCTAATGCCTGTTGAGTGAAAATGGCTGCCTAAAACTGATAGAATTCTGTCTCCCCCTGTCCGACTCACAGCTGGCAGAGAATCCATTACCATAGCAACGGCACACAGGGGCCAGCTGATTAGGACTACAAAAACGCATCATTGTAGTTTTTACTATGCCAGAACTCTGAGGACTGAGCCGGCCTTTAGAATTACTTGTATTTGGGCATTTTATAACTAATTTTAACCAACCATTGTTACACATGGAATTAGTGTGGCAATTTTAAATTAAGCTTAATGAAAATTTCAAAATAAAAGCCCTCACATTTTTTATATCAGGTACTTGCTCTCATTGGTATTATGTAACTTTTTCAACAAAACCAATGTTACACTTGGGTTCAGTTTGGCAATTTAAAATGAAGCTTACTGAAAATTTCAAAATAAAAGCCCTGAAAATCTTTAGATCAGGTTATTGCTTTTTTGAGCATTAAATAACTGATTTAATCCAATCAATGTTAATCATGGTATTAGTGTAGACATTTGAAATGAAGCTTACTTAAAATTTCAAAATAAAAGCCTTAAGATCAGTCTGTGGCTAATGCAGCATCTTGCATAGCAAGACAGTGCATTAGCTTTAGCCTTTTACCTTAAATGAGGTATTAGCTATTTCTCTGACTTATTACACATGTTTGGTATAGTCAACAGAGTAAGTCAATTACAGAGAACATGCTAGTGATGTGCCACATGCTACTGATAGTATTCATGCTAAAATTAGCATTTTGGCTAATTTTAGCTTATACACTTATTTTAACATACTGAATAGTGCAAGTCCATGTTAGGGAACATTCTTGTGATTCTCCACATGGTACGTTTGTCACTTTTGTCAGCCAAGGTTATAATTTAGCATCAGAACGCTGGGTCCAAACCGACGGGCACACTTTGGCAGGGCCCCGGTTAAATTTCTTCAGGAATTTTCTAGTTGTGTTGATTAAAATTTTTTTGCAAAAAATTGGCAAAAGTGTTTTAGACCAGTAAACTCTTTTGTGGTCTAAAAAAGTGTTTTTTAAACACTTTTTAAGCCACAGAGGTGGGAGCATAACATTTATTTCCTCTACTTCTTTTCTGTGTCAGGCTTATTTGATGTCAAGCTTTATTGCATGACTGATGTAGAGAATAACAAAAGGTTACATTTACCATCTTATGCAAATATCTCAAAATTCCTTGCAAATATTTTAAAAGTAGCCCTTCAAAATCTGTAATTTATATTGAACCTTTAAAGTTCAGGGATAACAGTCACAAGCACGACAACGAGCTGACAACACTTGTTGGGCTGAGTGACATCACCACTAACAATGCCAGAAAAAAGCTGAAGAATTCACTAATCAGTGTCTGAAACCTGCTGTTGAAAACTTCATCTATCGTTCTCTTGGTCCTGATATTGTTGATAAAATAATGACAAAAGAGGAGTTCAGCACACGAATGTCCTTCCAGTATTATATTTTACTGGATCTGATTTCTAAAAGCGACTTCCAAAACTTTAAGAGCTACATTCGCTCGTATGAAGATCATGTAAAATCGTGAACATCTGAAAGAATAAAGGAGTATTTCTCCTCTGGGGAAACAGTTTGTGAGTTTGAGGACAAACATCTTAAGTTCTGCATTTACCACATAAATGCTGCTATTAAAAAGGCAAAAACAGAAAAATCTGACAGTCTGAGGACGTTTGTTGAAAATATCGGCAAAGAAGTTGGAGATAAACTGGTAATTTCTGGTCATTGCTGGATCCTGTTGTTCCTGTTCTTGTCATCATTATTGTTCTTCTTGGGTTACAGTTCATTCTTAATACTTCCACCCTATTTCCGCATTTATCTTGTTGTATTTTGGTGCTTTTCCAAAGCTTTGATTATCAAATGAGACAAACAAACTTTATATACAGTATATGTATAAATGTTGAGTAGCAGACTATAAAGAACTGCTGCAATTGCTTGTTAATCAGTTACAGAAACAACAGGTCAAATTTCAAAGTCATAATCCTGGCTGAGATAACATGACCTCAATTAGAGTTAGTCATGCAAAGCTTTGCAGAAGCCATGTGAATCTTATTTTTTTCCACTTCAACATTTGAACATTCCTTTTTAGATGTTTGGTGTTTTGATTTTGATACATTTAATTTGTCTTATTTTTAATTGCATGAAAGACATTACTTAGATCTGTAAAAGGTGGAGCATGTTACTTGTCCAATACAAACCCAGCTAATGTTTAACCATTATGACACAATAAATGGTAATAAAAAAGTTGCAGTTTGTTCTTGCCTCTATTCTTCTGACAGAGGCAAGAACAAACTGTCTCTATCAAACAAACAAACCAGATTACTGGAAACACTTTCATTGATCCTTCTGAATTTGTGATTCTCTAACAGAAAGGAAGTCTGCATTTTCATTTATTAGGATAATTACATTTTTATGCCTTTTAAATAAATTTAAGCAGTGTGCCATACTATATGGCATGAATTAAAGCAGAATTTGTTGTCTGCATATTTGTCACAGAATAAAGAAGTGAAATCTGCAGTTTTGCTTTAAGTCTTTAAATTTCTTTTATTTAAGCTGTTTACTTAAAAACCTGAGATGCAGATGCCTCAGTTACAATACCAAGTCTCCAAAAGGGACGTATAAATAGAATTGTCAAGATGACAGTTGTGCTTAGATATTATATCAATTAAAATTTAGTTTTTATTTGTTTACTACTGTTTATGTTGATTTTGCAGAAATTCATGCAGAATCAACAGATGCACTATTTCACGCCAATGCATAATTGTGTTTGACAATTTTTTTGCAAAAATGGTCTGAAACATTAAGTTGTGAGCCTTACATAGGTTAACTAAACCTAAGTAAACTTGAAGTATACTCATGAAGTATGCTTAAGTATTTTACAATTTAACATACTATATAAATTTTTCACCAGGGTGGAATGCTTGTTCATATCATAAAAAACATGTGATTTCTTGTAAAAAGCAGGGAGGGAAAACAAAAGTGAAAAAGCTTTTCAGCAAAATATAAAAAGAAAATCTGAGCAGTTGCAGTCATCCAGTCACGTTTGGAGAGCGAAGAGAGTAAAAACTTTTTTGCGAAAGACAGTTGGTCCTCAGGCAGATCTTCTGCAAAGGTATGTTATTTATTCCAGGTAGTTCTGCAACTCTTAAAAAGCAACTATTTCAATGGATTATATTTCTGTGGTCTTGGAAGATTTGTTGCAATTTTCTGATGTGATGTCAAAACAAATATTTCTTTTTTGCATTTCAAACTTTTTAAATTTAAGTGGTAAAAATATGTTTGTGTTTTCAGGCTTCTGGCTATGGGAGGATGAAAGTTGTTCTTTAGATGAGAGTGAAGAGGTAACGATAATAATCAAAACATTTATGTCATTTTTCTTTCAGACAAACTTAAACGATCAGCACAAGTGTGATGCTAAAGAGTCCACTCCCACAATGGAGGTACACAGGAACATTAATAAAATAATGAAAGCAATTTAACCATCAGTTTATCTATACATGAGACTTATATATTTTTTGTTGTTCATCTTAAGTGGTGGAGGCTTAAACGTACATTTGTGCCAAATATCAAGGGTAAGAAAGAAGAGGTTCCTACATCAACATCTGGTGAGTCTGATGCTGACAATCAACAAGTTGGTAAAGATAATAAAGGTCAGATAAATAAATCTGACAATAAAAATAATTGTAATAAGTGCTCTCTGCTTTTTCATCCAACATTATTATCATTCTTATTTCTGTAGTTACTGTCACAGCCAGTCAACAACCTAATGATATAGTGTACAAAGTGTCTGTGATTAACCCAGTTCAGGAAAAGCTCAGACAACATTCCAGCTGTTATAACAGCACTTACTGGGCTGCAAGAAGAAATCAGGCTTTCCTTTTCTTCAGGATGTCCTCTCTGAAGAAAAGCAATTGTTGCTGCTCACGAACTCAGATGGAAAACATCGATCTAACTCATGATATTGAGTATTCACATGAAAACATGGATAGGTATCATGTTATGCCTGACGTAATTTTTAAGTAGTCTACTGAAATATTGTGTCTGCTGGAGCTCATCATTTTCAGAAAAACACAACATTAACAAACAAAATTAGCTGTAAGAATATGTCTCATCAGACCAGTTATGCGTCATGTTTAACATAAAAATGTGGTTTACTGAAATAGCGTAAGCCTCCTCTCATCTTTTCAGGAAACCTACTTTTTTATGTCCAGCAGAGGCAGCCTCCATTATTTTATATAAGTTCTAAAATAAATTAAAGAACCACAAAGTGTTGGAAAACAGTGGTTAGTGACTGACTCAGAGGCATATCTAAAAACCTTTGCATTTGTTAGCATGAAAAGTGGCATTATGGAGGACCAAAACTGACATAATAAGAAATAAAAACATAAATATAAATTTAGTTTTTCCTTGTCCTTTGCATTATATACAGGCTTCAACACGATAATCCCGCAATATCATGAGTCAGACAATCTAACTCATGATATTGAATATTTATACAAAAATACTGCCAGTAAAGTTTTACTTATTAGCTATATGACCCTCAGGATCTTACTTGAATTAGAATCTAATTGAAAAATGTATTTATTTCAGTAAATCAGTTTAAAAAATAAAACCATGTATTTTCCAGATTTGCCATAATAGCAAAGGTATGTTCCGTCACACAACATATGTGTGACGTCAACAAATGTATATGTTTTCTGTTTCATTTCCCCTAAACATGCGTTTTTGTCAAGAGAAGTAGATATTTTTTTTTGCCTTTTCCTTTTACAAGCCCTCCTTCTTTTGTCATTGCCTCGTCTCCTTTTTCTGCTTCTCTGTGTGCATCTTTATGTTAATGAGGAGAGCTGCCTTCTATGTCCAGCTCCATTTAGAGCTTTGGAACCAACGTCACTGCGTAAGATATTGTGGGGCGTTTACGTCTCACGCAGTTGCTCAGTGCCATTTTTACAGGCCAAAGACCAAAACAAATTTTATCCCGGTACTTTAATTGTGTTACCGACACAGTGAAGTCAGTTTCGAGTTGGATATTCCAATATCTGAGGAGCAAGCGCCGTTTAGTTGAAGGTTGATCGGATTTATGAACGCTAATTTCGGCCAGCCATTCTCTACCGCTCCCTGCTCAAACGCTCGGAGGTTCACTAAGAAACTGTCAACAAATTTCCAAACTAAACACTCCTGTCAAACAAATGTTAATAAATGCCTTACCTTCTGACCAACTAATACAAAAAAGTAGTAATTCATTCTTTTACATGAGACACACTACCTTCTATTAAAATGTCAAATCATATTCAATATTTTAAATAATTTTAATATTAAATATGTTTTCTTCAATAACTTCCATACTGTGTGCCACATTGACTAGAAATCAGTGTGAAATTTTTCTACTAAACTATATATATGAGGCACGTGCATTTTTATTCAATTTTAACTCATTTTTAATTTTTGTCACCTATTTTACTGGTTTAAATTTAGTATTTCTCTTCTATAGCTTCTAGGTCATGTGGCCTGTTGAGTCAAAATCAGTGTGAAATTGTTCTACTAGACTAAAGAGTTGATGGCAAAAGAAGAACGGCTTGCATAAGGAAAGACAAAACCAAATATATACTTTTTTAATTTCTTATTATGTCAGTTTTGGTCCTCTGTATGGCAAGCTGGCTAGTCAGTATGGAAATACTGCACATCCTGAGTGAAGTAAGGAAAAATAAAAAGGAGTCAACAAAATATTCACAAAATACTTTAATTCCTTGTAGGTATCATTATAAAAAAATAATGTATAGGCTGCCATGCTGAGTGTGTGCAAGAGGAATGTTTACTGAAAAATGAGATCAACTCTGGATGAACGTAAACCACAGAAGGAAGCAAAATATGCTTCTATAAAACATAAAATCAGGGACTGAATATAAAAGCCCTTCTGTTATGACTGGGCTCAAAGGTCACAACAAGAAGAAACTCACACCATGTTTAAGAGTATCTGAAAAACAAATTTATTTAGAAATAACTAACCTTAAACTTAAAGTTTCTAATATGAATTTTGACAATCAGTGAAATCAGCATTGCATGGTGTGCATGAGTGAAGGCTAAATGTGAAAGTGTTCAAATGTGCGATCAAAATAACCCATAATGCAAAAGCTAAGAAAGCAGCATATCTGTGGAGAGTAAAGATTAAAAAAAAAACTGAAAGCCTTACAAACCAGGTGTCTCAAATCAGCAATCACTGATGCAAAGAAAAGGTAGATGCCTAACCTACAGCCTGGCTCCAGAGGAGTTTAGCAGGGGGGGGGGCATTGGCTTATTTTGGGGGCAGGAGGTGTAAACTATCATTTACTTTAATGCACAGATAAACAAACCATCACAAAAACTTTTGACGAATCTGAATTAATGAGTTACTACAACATTTAATTTCCTTTTGGGGTTAATAGCTGGTCATCATTTATCTAACATCTGCATCCAACAGCATTACTGAACTATTCATGGTTAGTTTGGGGGGAAATCCTGTGCAAAGTTCTTTGGCTTGTTCGTGGTTTGCTGCCATGATTCTCACAGACATTTGCACAGATCTGCAGTTATCATAAAAACATGTGACGACATGTTAACTGTTGATTAAATAGTTGTAATGGCTGAAAAATGTGTAGGAGCCCCTACTGTGTTAAATCAAGATAGGAATAATAGAAAGTTGGCACCTCTGAGGTAAAATTAAAAACAGCTTCCAGTTCAGGGGAGAAAACAGACTCTGGGCAGGCATTGCCCCACAACGCCCTGCTATGCCGGGCCTGTTAATATGAATCGCTAATATAAATTATGATATGAATTTAGGAATTATTGAAAAAATACTTATTATTTTAGTTTTACTAAAATAATAAGTGTTTTGTTTGTCTCATAAAAGCTCAGTGAAATACTTGAAAAGTTCTGGTTGTACTGTGAATTGTTTTTTTTTATTTACGTTTAAGAGATAAGGGATATGAATAATTTTGCAGGACACATAACGGACCTTTTGGACTTACTGAAAGAATGTAATTATTGACATTAACAGTTGAAAGACAACCTTTATTTGTGATTTAAGGTTATTGACTAAGTAAGACATTTGTCTTCATTTTAAACAGGGACCAACCTGATGATGCTACTGGAGGATCTGGGATTGGACCAGTTCTACAGGGAGAAGCTGTCACTCAGTAAAATACTTGGGATCAATGAGAAGACCATCAATGATGAACCTCCAAAGTGTAAATCTGATCTTTCATGGTATTTTCTCAAAAAACTGATGATGGTGAATGTAACAGCTAGAGAGATAAAATCAGTTTCAATGTCTAACCAAGATGATGAATTAGAATCTGATGAATTTAATTTGTATGATCTTCTTACCAGTTCAAATGTGAATGACTCTCTAAATCCTCTTGATATAATCACTGCTCTCTTCCTGTGTTCTGATGGGTTTGTTCAGCAAGAACTGGCTCTAAAAATGTCCATGTGTCAGTTCTCTGTTCCTCTGCTGCTTCCTAACTGTGATACACAGCAGTGCACCCTCATGCTGTGGGCCATGAGAGACATTGTTAAGAAGTACAGACCTTCAGATCTTGTAGAATCAAAAGGCTTCATGGAAGAAAGAATAGTTCTTTCTGAACTTCCAATGATCTCGTTTGTGAGACTGGGTGAGTGCTCTCTGTCCAAATCAGAGATCCTCAATAAACTTCTGAGTAACTCTCAGCAATACCATGATACCTTTGTTCACCGTAACATGGAGTGTGGAGACATTGAGAGAAGAATATCCAATGGACTGACTGAACTGACCTGGTTCCTTCCCTGTGGAAACAAAAACATGGACATCTTCAGTGAACCAGTTGCTATAGCGAACCTTCGTGGAGACATTGCTTCATTTGAAACTCAATTCTCCTTTTTGTGTCAGACATCTGCTGCAGTTTTTGTTTTCTTTGACCAGCTGGACTCTGACTGCAAACTGCTGATGAACAAAAACCACAAAGCAGATCTTCTTAGTGGGAAACCAACAGAGCAAAAACTTCAAAGTTGATTCTGTTCAAAAATTGGCAACCAGTCTGGCCTTGACGAACAAAAACATTCTAATAAAGACAAAACAAACAAATGATGCAGATTTTATCAAACTACTGAGGAAAAGAGTCAGTGATGTAATTAAACCAGAGATGAAAATATCTGTAGAACAGATGGCTGATGTTGCTCATGAACTGGGAATTATAGTTGATGAAGTTTTTCCAGAGTGTCAGGATGGAAAGATGAAAGCTGATGAAATCACTGCAGAGATTAAAGATATAATGAAATACAAGGAAGATCAACTTCCTTTACAAGGTCAAATATGGAAGGAACTGACTTGTTTGGAAAAAGAAGAATTTCGTCTTCGAAAAGTTGGTTCAGAAAACATAGAAAATTACAAATGTAAACTTCAGAGTGAGAGAGAAAAACTGAGGAAAAAAGCAAAATGATTCTGCAATGTCCAAAGCAATGAGATGCTTCATTACTGCAATATCCAGCCAACATAGAGAAAGGTGTTACTTTCTGAAATGGATGAAATGAACCTTGACAACTTGTCTCAAACAAAGCTTTCTGGCCTCAGGGAGCTTTACAAGGAAAAATGCAAAGATTCTGAGAACAAAGAAGAAATCAAAGAAATCGACCAACAACTTTCCAGCAGCTCACTGGGAGTTGAGCACTTCTTCCGTGAAATGGGTCAGAGCTACGAAGCTTCTCTTTACCTTCCAGAAACAGATCCATCACGTCAACAACTGCAACATCTGCCCAAACTCTGTGCTCAGTTGTTGCTGGATGGATTTCCTGTTGAGCTTGTAGATGGAGAAGCTTCCAACATTCCTCTCAGATGGGTGAGTGATGTTCTCTCTCAGCTCAATGACTTGGTGTCTCCAAACAACAAGATACGGGTCGTCACAGTTCTTGGAGTTCAGAGCACAGGGAAGTCCACTCTCCTTAACACCATGTTTGGAGTCCAGTTTGCAGTCAGCAGTGGTCGATGCACTAGAGGTGCCTTCATGCTGCTCATCAAAGTCAATGAAGACTTGAAGAAAGTTCTCAACTGTGACTTCATGATGATCATCGACACTGAAGGCTTAAAGTCACCAGAGCTAGCACAGCTGGACAACAGCCATGAGCACGACAATGAGCTGGCAACACTTGTTGTTGGGCTGAGTGACATCACCATTATCAATATCGCCATGGAGAATTCAACAGAGATGAAAGACATCCTGCAGATAGTGGTGCATGCTTTCCTCAGGATGAAGGAGGTCGGCGGCAAAAAGCCTCAATGTCAGTTTGTTCACCAGAACGTTTCTGATGTTTCAGCCCATGAGAAGAACCTGAGAGACAGGAAGCTGCTGCTAGAACAGCTGAATGAGATGACCCAGGCAGCAGCTAGAATGGAGAAGAAAGAGGAAAACAAGAGCTTCACTGATGTGATGGAGTATAATCCAGACACTGGGAACTGCTACATTCCTGGACTCTGGAATGGAAACCCACCAATGGCTCCAGTCAATGCAGGATACAGTGAGGCTGTCTATGAACTCAAGAAAAACATCATCCAACAGCTGGGAAAGTGTGGCTCAACTTCTAATAACATCTTGGAGTTCAGAGAGTGGATAACCAGCCTGTGGAACGCAGTAAAACATGAAAACTTCATCTTCAGCTTCAGAAACAGCCTGGTGGCTGATGCTTACATGAGGCTCTGCACACAGTACAACCAATGGGAGTGGGAGTTCAAAAAGGAAATGTACACCTGGGTCACCACAGCAGAGACAAGAATTTCCAATTTTGGTTCATTTACTGCAACATCTGAAATATCTGACATGAATGAATTCATCATTGTGTTGAAAAGTGAAGCAATCACAGAGCTGATCAAGTGGGAGACAAAGATCCTTGAAAACCTGAAGAAATACTTTGATCAGCCAGAAGGTCATGTTAATCTGGTTGAAGGATACAGAGAGGATTTCTCCATCAGCATAAAGAGTCTTCGACGAGAAACTGAAAGATCAGTGATCAACCAGATCACAGCAGCTGCTGATATTAAGAAGGGACTGAAAGAACTTGACAAATCAAGGCCACTTATAGAGAAAAAATTGAGAAAGCAGTTTGTGATTTAATTGATGAATGTCGTAAGAAAAAAGTTCAAATGACTGACAGAGAGCTTGATGAAAGTTTTAATAAGATGTGGACTGAAACACTGAACAGTTTGTCTTTCTCTGAACAACAGACTATAAATGTCTTCATCAGTGTTTCCCTTCAGTTACGAGCAAATCTTTCACACAGAGGAAGCCATGCATGTGAACTGCTGAGTGAAAAAAGCCTCAAAGACTGTGGACTGGAGCCTTTTACATACAAACCTAAAGGAGTGAAGGAAAACGTCGAAACTGCTGTCATAGAACATTTTACCTGGACGGATCTAATAAAGGAAAGACAAAAAATTGCTGACAGGATTATTTCTGCTTGCAATGACTCTATTAGTGATAAAGTCAAGAGAAAAACTAACTATCATGATACTTACATCCAGGAGATTCTTCACATCATTGATGAGATGCTGAGCAAAGCTGATGTTGACATAGACATTGAGTTTGAAGTGTCTCTGAAACAACACATCTGTGGATCTGCAGCCAGAAAGTTTCAGAAAATGCATGAAGATTTTATCCAAGAAAATGATCCTTATAAATGTTTGCAGAAAAACAAGGAAAAGTTTTGCACAGATTTCAAAGATGTGTTTCAAGAAAGAGATCAATGCCAGAAAAAAGCTGAAGAATTCACAAACGAAAGTCTGAAACCTGCTGTTGAAAACTTCATCTATCGTTCTCTTGGTCCTGATATTGTTGATAAAATGATGACAAAAGAGGAGTTCAGCACACGAATGTCCTTCCAGTATTCAATTTTACTGGATCTGATTTCTAAAAGTGACTTTGTAAACTTTAAGAGCTACATTTGTTCATATGAGGATCATGTAAAATCATGGATCTCTAAAAGAATAAAGGAGTATTTCTCCTCTGGGGAGACAATTTGTGAGTTAGAGGACAAACATCTTAAGTTTTGCATCGACCACATAAATGATGCCATTAAAAAGGCAAAAACAGAAAAATCTGACAGTCTGAGGACATTTGTTGTCAAGATCTGCAAAGAACTTGGTGACAAACTGGTAATTTCCCAGGATGCTCTTGATGCCTTCATGGTTCTGAACAAATCTGACCAGGAACAGTTTGGTCATTGGCTCAAAGAATGTGTGGAGGAAATGAAAGAAGATCTTAGAGGAGAGTTTGAAATGATAACATTTGAAACAAAACTCTCACGTCTCCACATGAAACCAGAGAATGAGCTTTTTAACAGAGTGATTGGTTGTGGCAAACAGTGTCCATTCTGCAAAATACCCTGTGATGCAGGTGGAGAAAAACACACTGAACACTTTGCTTCTCTGCATCGACCAGATGGATTAGGTCGGTGCAGGGATAAAGACTCAAGAAAACTCACGACTGACTCTGCTCTTCTCTTGTTATCAGTGACAAACGTTTTCGCTGCAGTGCCACAAAGAATGAATCCCATCCTTACAAAGATTATAGGACGATTTACCCAGACTGGAATATTCCTCCAGATGAGAGCCATGAGGCGTCAGATTATTGGAAATATGTGATGAACAAATACAACAAGGAATTTGCTAAAGCATATGATGCAGAGCCTGCTGACATTCCTGATGCTTGGAAGAAAATCACAAAAGAACAGGCAGTAAAAAGCCTCAAGAAATCATTCAACATCAAATGAAATTATAATTCATGTTTAGTTGTAAGAACACAATTGGTTCTTGCATATAGAGATTTTTTTGAAAGGCCCAATTTACACGTTGGACTCGCCTCTTTAACGAAAGCTAAAATAAACAGCTTCACCTTAATTTACTGTAGTTCCTTATTTTCTTCAGTGATTATTTATAATTTTAGCATTTTGTCATTCTATTATTTCATTAACTTTTGTAGCAACATATCTTGTCTGAAAATATTTACTCTTGTTGAAAGATTTATGTTTGTTACCACATTAGATGGATAATTGGAGAGTTTCAGTACAAATTTATTATTCATTGTTAACGACTCAATGCGATCAATTCTCCATTATCATGACATCATTCAGTCGTTGCTGCAAAGTCAATCACTGGATGCATTTACTGAGTTTCCTTAGAGAGAAAAAGTTTCACCAAATGAAATATCAATCTGAATGCAGCTGATTGGGTCAAATTAGAATTTATTTAATTTTAAATCTGATGTGGTTGAACTGATTATGTATTTCTGTATATTAAATGGATTTGGTTGAGATTACATTTGCTATGAATTAGTGCTAGAACAATAAACTTAATTAAATTAAGATTGATGTCAAATTTTTTTGTTTTGGTTATTTTTGCTGTATGAGTGCAGGAATGTTATTAATTAAATGTTCTTATATTTATTTAATTTGTTTGATTGCATATTCAGTGTCATTTTCAGATATAGTGTTTTGTTTGCATAAAAATAACATTTTTTCCCTTTTTATCATTTTGTCACATTCATAAGGATTTAGGGTTTACAAACATCTTGAGTTTTTCTCAGACTTCATTCAAATGTATTTAGGTTTTTATCCTCAGCATTTATCATCAAATATAGCAAAAATTCAATTAAACTCAATTCAAAGTTTTTACATGACTTGGTTTTTGTCAGATCTTTAGTTCTGTGTTGACTTGATGTCTTTATGCTAATCATGTTAAATGTTTTTATTTCCAACTAATGTCATAGCAGCTGATTCTCTTTTCTTCTGTAAACAAAAAAAAGCTGCTCATTTTTGTTAAATAAATTATATTCTACAAATAAAGAAATAGGACATCTTGTTTATGATATGCTTAATAAAATATATTGTTGTGGATCTACAGAACTCTATCAGTTAATTTATAAAAAGAACTTCTGATAATATTTGTGCATATTTAAAAATGATCTTGTATTTAAATCAGGTGCCAAATAACAGTTTCATCAGTCTGATATTATCTTGCTACTTTAGTTAAAAGCAAAGTGTCTGTTGTACATTAAAGACCAATAATAAGCTGCACACTAACAGCCCAACCTGATCTCTGGCTGTGTTGGATCAACAACAACAACTCTTGAATCATGAGCCCATGAATCCTTAAGGAAGAGTTTCAGCCCCTCCTCAAGACAATTAAGGGTCAATTCTGGCACTGGGTGCAACGCAAAATCAGTAAACAGACCCTAGAGGTCAGAGATCGTAACCCTGAAGCTTCAAATCAACAGACCAGCAGCAGAGGAAATCAATTTGAATGTAAACTATTTAATCTGGTGGCAGAGGATGGAAAGAAATGACTCAGAGGAAAATATGGATCTTAACACTTAAGTATGCAGCGGTGAAACAATCAAACAAGCTTTTGTGATTGATTCTGCAACATTTTAATTTAATATTTGTTACAAAGTAACTCTGTTAGTGTATCGCTACACAGCCGTTAGAAAACAAGAGACAACAACCGTTCCAGCTGCCGTCTCCTGGCAACGGTGGAGGGATATTAACCCCCCTCCGCAACCACGTCAAACTGCGACACAACTCGTAAATACCACAAACAATAAAACCCAAAACAGTATTAATTTACTACAACTATTCCCTGAAAATGGCTTGTGCGCCACACTCTCCCCCTCAATAAAAAAAACATTTAAAAGAGCATTCATCGTCACCTATTGACCCCTTTACTGGAAGTAATGTTGTAAGTAAGGTACTTTACATAATAGTGTCCACTACTAACGGAGGATATTGTCACTTTAGATTACAACTGTCCAGTAACAAGTACTTCTATATCTGTTCAGATCATCTCTCTAGTGTAACAGAACCTTCATTTCAGCCACATTTCTTTCATTCTGATACCAGTCTTTTGTCTTGAAAGCACAGTCACTGCATTGTCTCTGGAGAGTTCATACATAGTCTTTTTTCTTTATAGTTCTTGAATGTATATAGTTCTTGAACCTATATACATTGTGTCTTCAACTCTGTACTTCAACACCTGGAACTATCCAGGGTCGCCAAAGTTCTTTGCAGGTTGGAGTCGTACTTGCAGGTAGTTCTTTAATGCCTACTTCCACCATGGTCGGCTCACCCAAAGCACAATAGGTCAGCATCCTCGGACGGCGGTGCTCTCTCTTTGGATAGCTCGATGTAGGTGGTGAGACAGCTGGATCTTCTTCTTTCTCAGAAGCTGTTTCTCCAGATAGCTCAGGAGGATCCTGGTGCAGCTCCACATCTTGGCCTCCATCCTCTTCTCCTGGTATGTTGTCCATCCATGTAGCCTGAGTTTCCTTCACTTTCAGTGCATCGTCTTGATCATGTAGGTCTGGTGTAAATAGTTCAGCATCTGGGTTTAAGCTGACAGCTCGGTGACCACTGTGCTGAGCAGGAGGAAACCGGCATACTAGCTCCATTTCCTCATCTCTCTCACTGTCTGAAGTTTCTTCTCGTTGACAAAGATGACGTGACAATGTATTCGACTTAGTCTTTTTAGTCCTTTTCGAGCCTCTTTCTGGGTTGTCGATTGGAAGACTGTCACAGGGGAGCAGGAGGCTCCTATGCAGCACATGACTTTTGCCACCTCCTTCTGGTACTACTTCATACACTGGACTGATATCACTTCACCTCTTTGGGATGATGTGGACTTTATCCTCCCAAAAAGATCTGAGCTTACCAGGGCCTCCTCTCTGTGATAAGTTGCGTACAAGCACTCGCCCCCCCAGGCTGCAGGTCAGCTCCATAAACTCTTTTGTCATGTCCTTTTTTTCCTGTGTTTGATACATGGGTGGCAGTTTTGGTTGCGATCTCGTAAGCCTGCTGCATACGGCTTTGCCAATCTTTGACATACTCAGCATAGCTTTGTTGTGTTTCATTTGGCTGTATGTTAAACAGGAGATCTATTGGCAGACGTGGAGATCGTCCATAGGGCAGATAATATGGAGCAAAGCCTGTGGAGTCACTGCGGGTGCAGTTATATGCATGCACCATCTTGCATAATGACTTTTTCCAGTCAGCCTTTTGCGCACTTGTAAGCGTTCGGAGCATAGACAGCAGCGTTCGATTAAATCGCTCCACCTGTCCGTTCCCTTGTGGGTGGTAGCATGTTGTGTGGGACCCTCGCACATGACAACACCTCTGCAGTTGAGCCATCAGCTGGTTTTCAAATTCCTTCCCCATGTCGTGGTGGATTTTCTCTGGGAAGCCAAAGCGAAGAGCAAAGTCATCAAATAGTTTTTCCACCACTGTTTTTGCAGATTTGTTTTTTGTGGGGTAGGCCTGTGCAAAGCGAGTGTAGTGGTCCATTATCACCAGAATATACTCAAAACCTTGCTTACAGGCCTCTAGATGCAGAAAATCGACTGACACTAGTTCGAAAGGACGTGTTGTCACAATGGGCATCAGTGGCGCTCTGGCTGCTCTCTGTGGTCGTTTTGACTTTAAGCACTCACACACTTGGGTCACAAACTGTTCTGTGTCCTGCTGCATTCTGACCCAGTAGAACCTGTCTCGAATCAGATTCAGAGTCCTTTCGACCCCCAGATGACCCATCTCCTTGTGTAATTCTTGAAACACTAACAGATGGTGTTCTTTTGGCAAAACTAGCTGAGACTTATTTCTTGCTTTTCTGTATAAGATCCCATCATCGCTGATATACAGTTTTCGCCACTGCCTCAAGAGCACCCTGACATCTGCAGGCTCAGTTTTCACCACTTCTCTGGGGGGAATTGATCTTGGCTTTTATAATACATGACTCGCTTGATGAGAGGGTCTTTCTTTTGACTTTCTCTGATCTGTTCTGGTGTTAGTGGGGCAGGCAATGAGGATGAAGATGCATCACTTACTAAATCCAGTGTTTTGATGTGAGCTGTGGTTAACCAGACAGATGGGGAATCTTGAAGCACAGTCACTCCCTGAATTGAAGCACTAATCACATCCTGAGTCACATCCTGAGTCACCTCCTGTGTGCGTTGCTGCAATAAGTCATTTATGTCCAGTGGCATCCGAGAGAGGCCATCTGCATCTGTGTTGTGTTTGCCTGGACGATATTTAATGGTGAAATTGAAATCTGCAAGTTGGGCAACCCACCTGTGACCTGTGGCGTTTAATTTGGCGGTGGTGAGAATGTAGGTCAGGGGGTTATTATCTGTATATACAGTGAAGTGAGGTGAGTAATAAAGATAATCTCTAAATCTTTCACATATTGCCCACTTAAGTGCTAGGAATTCCAATTTTCCTGAATGCATGTGATAATTTTTCTCAGGTGGGGTCAGTGTTCTAGATCCATACCCAGTGACAACCATTTTGTTATTCTGTCTTTGATACAGAACCGCTCCCAATCCTTCCTGGGAAGCATCCACATGCAGAATAAATGGTTGGGTCAGATCTGGATACCCAAGGATGGGAGGCTCACTGAGTTTGTCAATAAGTGTGTTTATTGTCTCTTGATGGTTCTGTGTCCAGTGAATGGGAGTGTTTGATGGGAGGTTACCTTTATTTCTTGCAGTGTTGATGTTCTGCCTGACTTTATGCTTTTCTGATGGTGGATTTTCAGGTTGATTTTCAGGTGAACTGACCAGAAGCTGGTAGAGGGGCTTAGCCATTCTGGAGAAGTTTGGTATGTATGTTTGATAATAGGAGAGGAATCCCAGCATTTTTCTCAGATCTCCTACAGTTGTGGGGGTCCTCTCCTTCAAAGCTTGAACTGGTGCCACTTCTGCTGGATCCATCGTGTAGCCCTCACCAGAGACAAGACGCCCCAGAAATCTCACTTTTCTTTTAAACACCTCACACTTCTTTGGACTCAGCTTCACTCCATGCTTCTGGTATCTTTGCAACACAGTTCTCATGTGATTGAGATGATCCTCAAAGCTTGGGGTGTGAACTAAATTGTCATC
>CAJVRI010001266.1:600000-752500 GCA_911649635.1 Poeciliopsis gracilis
AAGCAGCGTTTGAGTTTATGAAAACCACGATCAGCCAGGTGTCCCTTTCTCTTTATCTGTCGACAGACGGCTTCCTGGGAGGATTGTTGCTCTTTCTTTACAGTGGGTTTGGACCTTCTGTCTTCCCGTAGCGGATGATTTCCTGATGTTTTTAGGTTCCTGTTAACGAGACCACCTGTAGAATCACCCTGAGTAATTTATTGCTTTTAGATTTAGTCTTGACGATGCAAATGTAGTGCTTTGCAAAATCCTTCACATCCCTTTGAACTTCATTCCATTGTGTTACCAAACAACAAACATTAAAGTATTTATATTGTATTTTATGTGATAGACCAACATAATGTAGAATGTAGCGGTGAAATTTTCCAGTGTGCGGATTCTCAGTTATTTATTTAAGTTCATTCACTAATTGAAGTCTGAAGCAGTTGGTTTTACTGTCAGAAAGTCGTCAAAAACTTTGAAGGGATTTGACGACGTTTGCAGAGAACAGCTTTCATCCCTCAGCTTTGAAGTGCGTTTCCCCTCATTCCCAATAAAAGCGTCTCCGTCGCCTCCCCAGACTGCCTGCGCAGAGCCGCGGGCCGCTCGGCAGTGGGAGGAAGCGGCGCCACCCGGTCCAGCCTGATGCAGGCCCGCATGCGCCTCTCCCTGCAGGAGCGCCTGTGGGACTTCTACCAGACCCGGGTCAACATCCCCGCCGAGGAGCAGGCCACGGCCAGGAGGGCGGCGCTGGACATCTGCGCCGAGCTCCGGGTCTTCCTGCACGCCAAGCTGCCCGACATGCCGCTCAGAGAGATGTACCTCAGCGGCAGTCTCTATGACGACCTGCAGGTGAGCGCCGTCGCTGCTCGAACCGGTTCCGTGCCGTCGGCTGATTTGGGGGAACGTGTTGAAACGAACGCGTCCGAGTAGTGTGTGGTTGCAGATGTGCCACATTCTCTCGAATGTCTAAGAATAATCCAGGAGTATTTATTTCTAAACAAGCCAGCGAAACGAATACAAATTTTCCTCTCCAGTAATCTGGGAAGTTTGAGTTCCAATGTTCCAATCCTGTAGGTGGTGACGGCCGACCACGCCCAGCTGATGGTGCCTCTTGTGCTGGAGAAGAACCTGTGGTCGTCCATCCCCGGGGAGGACACCATCATGAACATCCCGGGGTTCTGGCTCGTCCGCAGGGAGAACCTGGAGTATTTCCCTCGCAGCAGCAGCTACTGGGACCGCTGCATGGTCGGCGGCTACCTCTCCCCCAAAGCGGTCCTGGAGGTCTTCGACAAGCTCGTCGCCGGCTCCATCAACTGGCCCGCCATCGGCAGCGTCCTCGACTACATCATCCGGCCCGTGGTTCCCTCGGAGACGCTCACCCTGGAGGTCCAGTACGAGACGGACCGCAGGCTGTACGTGGACTTCCTGCCCCTGCTGGTGATGGAGGACGGGACGTCGCTGATCGCCAAGCCGCACCGGCTCGCCGCCGAGCGCCACGAGAACCTGTGGCGGCAGAGCTTCCGCGTGGCGGAGACGGCGCGCCTCCGGGCGCTGGACCAGGAGGACGGCGGCTGCCGGTACGCCTGCCTCAAGGCGGCGAAGGCGGCGTGCAAGCTCAACCCCGCCCTCCACCGCCTCAACTCCAGCCAGCTCACAAACGCCATCCTGCTGCTGAGCGAGAAGGAGGGCGACTGGACGCGGGAGGCGCTGGCCGACCGCTTCCTGCAGCTGCTGCGAGCGCTGGTGGGACACCTAGAGGCCGGGAGGCTGCCGTGCGCCCTCAACCCCAAAGTGAACTTGTTCTGTGAGCTGACGGAACAGGAAGTGGACGAGCTGGGCTACACGCTCTACTGCGCTCTGTCGGATCCAGAGCAGCTGCTGAGAACTGCTGCAGGGCCGTAAAACCAATGCAACAAGTAACGGATTAGATGCCAACCTCAGTTTAGTTTTTTGTTTTTGTTTTTTATTTAAGGGGGTCAAATATACTTCAGTCGTGATGAAGCTCCAGAAGAAAAGAACCTGCATGGGGGGGAAAAAAAAAATTACCTCTTTTTGTTCTTGTTACCTCTATAAAATGTCAGTGCGTAACCACGACGCAGTGTTAGCCATTGTATTAATGAAGTTTAGCCTGTTGTGCTCCGTTAAACTCCGAGGTCTTCACCTTCCCGTCGCTTAGAAAGAGGAACGCACAAACTCAGCTTTATTTGCACCTCCATTTGCAGTCACCATGGCTACTAGTACCGATCTGTTTTTAATCCGGTTTCAAAGGACTGACTGTAACGTTAAGTGTTTTGTATGGAAAGCCAATGTGTAATAAAATCCTGATCAGCCTCAACGACTCGTCGGCGTTCTTAGAAATGAAACCGCGCAGGAATCACATTTCTGCGTATTTAAATCTCATTAATACAGTGGCTGATTCGCGTATCTCAGTACCTCGCAAACGTACTCGCACCACTTGAATTTTTATTTCACATTTTGTCAGCTTACAACCGTAAACTTTAATTTCTTTTAGTCAAATTTGTTTTAGACCCAGACGAAGTGGCTCGTGATTTGAAAAGTGTGGCGTGCATTTGTTTTCAGCCCCATTTACTCTAAAATCTTCAAATAAAATCCAGTGCATGAGTAAAATAGACCTGTGTGTAAGTTAGTCTACTGAAAGCAGTATGAATTTATTTTTTTAACGGTATCAAAGCAAAGATGGTTGAACTCATTTATGCCTCAACGTCTGGCTGAAACATTTGTTCTCCCTCACGTATTCGCTTGTGACAAAATGTGGAAAAAGGTTCAGTTGTTGTGACTTTTGCGCGGCGCCGTGCAAAAAGCGACGTTTTGAATGTCGCGGTCTCAGCGCAATGTACGGGGCGATAAAAGTTCAGTTGCGATTCCAACAGGAGGTGAAACAGGACGACCGTATCGGGCGAGCAGGAAATGCCCGATGTGTTGCCGGTGAGGAGAAAACAAAAAGCTGCTCTTTGTCGGAAAACAAAGGAATTTTATTTTCCAATTGCTTGGATGTGGACACAAATTATCAGGAAATATTGTAACCCTGTCAGGTTCATTCAGATGTAGACCCTGCATTCCCCAGATGGAGAATAAATCTATGTAGCAAATGTAAGAGAACCCATAAAAAAAACAAAACAAAACAAACTACCAGACAGGCTGCAGAAGGTGCTCCAGTTTCAGTTTTGTTCATTCTGATGCCTGTAAGCGTGTGTGTAAACGCAGATTAACGTAAAGGATCCAGGCAGCGTTGTGTTAAGCAGCCAGACATTAGATTGGATTAAGGTGCAGGTCTGTGTCGCTAAGGCTAAACGGACCAGGAAGGATCCATTATTAACCTGTAGTCTGTAAGCTGCTTCTGCCCGACTGATCTTTGTGTTGAACCACAGTTTCCAGGTGCTAATCTTAGGTCGGGATCTGAACGCAGGCCTGCGGGTGCGGCGTCTCGCTGAAGTGCTCCTGCTTCTTGAACTCTACGGTTTGTTGATTCAACTTAACGCTGCAGAGTCTAAAGTGGAGCCGAACAAATACGGCTGTCACGTTTTCTTTTGTTTTGTTTTTTCTTTTTACATGGTTCTGGCAAATGTTCCCTTTCCAAAATCTTCAACATGTTTCCGTTTGAACTTGGGTAGTAGCATGTTGTTTTTTTTTTATTTGGCTTTTTTTCTTTTTTTGCGTCGTGACAAACGAAGACGGACCTTTTGAATTCCCATAGCTATAATCACAGCTTGTGATCTTTTATATCTTTATTTGGTGAGAATAAAAAAAAAAACAAAGTTAGTGTCATAACCATCTTTAGTATCTTAATTGGACCAACTTGTGACACTTTTGTGTCATGAGTTTTAAGAAGGTTCAAAAGGTTGAGTTGAATTATTTTCTGTTATGTCGCAAATGAAAGCTAAAAGTCAATTTTAACCTAATTTTCTCAGAAAAGTTTCTGCTTTTTAATGCGTTAGTAAACTTACCTTTCTATGCCATACGTCTAAATAGTGCATAGAATCCCTGCTACACAAACTGGAGAATAATTACATGTTTGTTTTCTACTACTACATCATTCCACTGTCGCTGCGGCAGCTGGAAGGTGAACCTCCAACCTGATCTCAGGTCAGCGCAGCTTCTCACCGGTTCTCTTCCAGATTTCATCTCCTCTGTCCCCGCAGCATGCCCGCCGCCGCCACCGATAAAGAGATGGGGTTGACGTGCAGTGCAGTATTAGTTTTGCTTTACTCATAGGAAAATGTTGGAGTATTAATACATTTTGCAAGGCAGCTTTCCTTTTGTTTTGTTTTTTTTTTTAGCCAAAGATTTGTGTTCACTTGCTCAGAAATCGGCGATTAGCTCTCGGGTAAATCCAGAACGTTTAATAAAAAAAAATATAAATAAAAGTTTATTCCAAATGAAAGTGTGGACGAGCGGGAACAGCTGCCACACTCAAGTAGAGAGTTAGTCGCATCTGGAGTCGTTTTGTTTTCACTCTTAGCCTTAGGATCAAGTTGAAACATCACCTCATCCCCCGCACATGTAATCTTGTCCATATCGTGTACATTGATCGATTTAATCATGACAAAAGAAAGCGAGGGAATATTTTTGTATTTATTAAACATTTGTAACCAAAAAAAAGAAAGAAAAAAAAAAGGAAGAGCTGAATATTTATTTTCACTGATGCAGAACATAGAAAGGTACATATCTGTGCGTCATTAAGTGCTTTGGTCAGAGTGTAGAGTTTTCTGTGCATTTGATGAGTCTTGCTTTGCGTATTAATTTATGCTGTACGTTACTACTGTGCCGAAGTGAGGCGTCTCCGCGCCACGTCCGAAAACAAAGCCCAAAACTGGTCGCTTCTTCCGAGTGGAGGGCAGCCGTATGCTGTGATGCATGTAACCCCAAAACCCACGAGTTCTTTCTCCAACGTTGGAGCACTTTGTATACGTCAATAAATGTCGAAATGATCGGAGATGGGCTCTGTGTTTTTATAAGGACTTGATTTGAAGACGGTGTAATGAAAGCATTCAATATATTTATTCAGCTTTGAAAAGCTCACATTGGATAGAATTTTTATTTAATTTAGTTACAATACAAAAAAACAACAAAAAAAAAATTGGTTTTAAGCAGAGGAAATGAAATCCGTGGTTTGGAAATATACCAGGACGCGTAGATTTCTATTTTAACATAATGCAGCTTCACATAAGTGCAACAAATAAGTACCCAATCAGAGGCATCGACGCGCGTCAACGTGCTGAATTTTCTAGCTGTTGAGGCTGAATCTTTGGAAAACGGTGAACTGTAGCATTTCTTGCTGTGCTTTTTTCTTTTTTAATTTGCGCTCATCTGCTGGTTATTTTTCTTGAAAGTCTGATTAGAAGTTGAAAAGAAGTTTGAGCAGCGTCCTACTTGGCGGGCGCAAACCCGACCCGGTCCTCGTTCCTGTCAAACACGGTGTAGTACTTCCCGATGAATACGTCTCCCAGGATCCAAAGCGGCCCGGCCGGCGGCGGGATGTCCATGCCCATGAACCCAGACAGACAGATGGACACTCCCATCTGAGACTCCTGCAACGAAGAGGAAGGAGAAAGAAAAAAAAAAAGACAACATTATGGTACAATATTACCCATGAAGTTGGAATAATTAAACTGCATCTGACTTCACACAGTTTATATGAGCTTTTTCACAGATTGTGTTCACTTTTTGAGATGGGAAACCATTTTAGATACCTCTGAATAAATAGTAAACAATGCTCTTTGAATTACATTTTTTATTTTTTTTTTAATTGTACGTCAGTAGACCCTGAACACAAACCAATTCCAGCCGGCGAGTTTTGAAATATTTTTTTTAGAACTGATTTTCTTCTGAGAAAACTCTTTGAATGAATCACAGTTTGTTCAGGCTTTGAGTTCAACATGCAACAAACATGCCGAGTAAAGCTTCTCCTTGCAGAACAAATGGGATATCTTTTGACTTTATTAGAAATAATGTGTAGTAATCAGTCCACTTTAAATTGAAGTGTAATTATTCAATTTAAAGTGAATAATTACTTTAAATTATTAAAGTAATAAAGATCACTTTATTACTTTATTAATGTATTTTTAAATACATTAATCTAATTCCTTTCTACACAGTATGCAATTACAATCCCTGAATAAGGTAATCTACCCTTAATGGCTGGAATTGTTATTACATTTGTTTATTTTGCAGTAGACAAGCAGTGGGTAAAAGGGTTTTTGTCGATCTGATGCCCCTTTGAAAAGTACTCAAAAATACATTTTGGTATTTTGGTAGCGCTTACGTGTAAACAAACCTGCCAGATAAAACACCTTGAAGCTCCTCCAGCACTGTTACAAACTAGGCGACAGAAACTGCTTCCTTTTCCTTACTTCAAAACGTCTCAAATTCTGCTTGTGTCACTTTCCAATTCAAGATTTGCAAAAATGGCTAACTTTTTTCCTTTCATTAATTCAGTTAAATAGAAGCTAGAAAGAGATTTGAAAGATGTACTTTTTTGCAAGAAAATACCTCCTGTAAATAAATACCTTCATGACATAATCCTCCCCGGTCAAGTTGAACACCTTCCCTCCGATGCTGAATGAGACGACGGGAAGCGTCGGGATCTTCTTGCAGTCAATCATGTACTAGAGGGGAAAAAACGCGCACGCTGAAGTTGACGCAACAAAAGGCGCCAGACTTTGAAGATGTGCGACTTTCACCTCTCCCATCAGCAGAGGCAGAGCGCCGATGGCTTTGTTCAGCGCTCTGACTTCTGCGGCCGGACCCACGATGAGAGACGTTCCCGTGTCGACAATTGCCTGGCAACCGTCTTTGCAGAGTGTCAGCTGGTTGCCCACGTCAACTCTGGAAGGTTAGAAGAACCACAGATTAAAAGTTGTACGTGTGAATTACTGTTAAAACCCCCCCCAATAAATGTCACTTTCGTACAGTCAAACAGATTAGATTATTAATATGTTGAAACTTCCTCTTAATTTATCCCCAGTTCCTCAAAAGCAGCAGAGCTTCACCTGTTCATGTCGATCTGCCAGTAGGCCTTTCTCGTCACGTTGACGTAGTGCAGGTCTCCGGTGTAGTACTGCGGGTCGGTCCCGCCCAGCATCAGCTCTCCTCCCACTGCTGCTTTCGGGTCCCTGAGTGTTGAAATCCGTTTCAACAGAAGCGTTTTCTCAACGCAAACGGTTTTTCAACGGACTGGCCAGCAAAACGTGAAGCAAAACCTCGCAGCGGTTCCTTCCCAAATCCCCCCCAAAAAAAGCATCATTCACAAAACGCTTTTGTCTTAAAACCCACCTGCTGATGTAGACGGAGAAAATGTTCTGCGGCAGCAGCTTGGCCGCCATGGCCGTGTCGAACACCGGGGTGACTCTAGCCACCGAGATGGAGGGATACGCCATGCCCAAGACGCCATCGAACCGGCCACGGCGAAGGTGACCGGCTTCACCGCTTCCCCAAACTGCTGACCGGGCACAGATAAACCCGCAACCTGCAAGCGGCGGGATTCGATTCAAAATGGCCGCAGAGTGATCGCTGAACGTCGCCTTAAGGGCCGAGCGATTCGTTTCCCGAACTCACCGAGACGGTGTCCTCGCTGATGAAGCCGGACAAGCTGCCTCTGCCGTACCGGATGGAAAACTCCGTTCCGTTCTTCACGTACGTGCTCGACTTCTGGGAGTTGTAGCGACGATGAACCCCTGGGCGGCAGAGAAAAGAAATTTAAAAAAAGACGGCTTAAGTTACGAAAAGCCGTTGCTCCCGCTACAACCACTCACAGCAGGCCAGATCGAAGAAAGCGCAGTGGATGGACGGGACCCAGAGGTTGGAGGAGCCGGTGTCAAACAGGACGGAGAAGTTCTGCGGCGGGGTGCCGATGCTGATGACGCCGTAGTACTGGGCCTAAAAAATAAATAAGTAGATAAAATAAAAAGGCTTTTCCACATGATTGATCAAGAACCGCCACTGGCTGGGAAAAAGCTAAAACGCGCCGAAGCTAGCTCTTGAGAAATCACGTTGGGACTCCCCCGTTCTGTCACAATAAAAATAAATAAAAACACACTGGAGTTTGAGGTTTAAAATGAGGGAAATTGTGACACAAATCAGGAGCTGTGAAGACATTTTTTTTTTTTTTACAGCATGTAGTTGTGAAACTCTAAAGCCGGCGTGTCAAACTCATTTTCAGTTCGGCCCACATCAAAAGTCTGAATGTTCTTAAAGGGCTGGTTGTGCCAGAATATATTGATAAATCCCATTTATCTATTAAAATATCAATAAATAGCTTTTCCTCCAGGATTTTGTGATTGTTTTAGTGTTTTTTTTTTTTTGCAATCAAGTTTGCACATTTTGTGGTGACATTTTAAAAGAAAATGTATGGCATTTGCGCTAATGTATGATGTTAAATGTGACTTTTTATAACTTGCCACCACATCAATGATAGACTACAACTTCCCATCAAGTAAAGCTGAGGCAGCAGTTACTGAAAATCAATATTTTTTTTTTAACAATGTTGAGAAAATTTGCAGTAAAATAAGAAAAAAGAATGTAAGATTTGTTGATTTTGTGTGAATTTTGCAGTTTTGTGGAAAAACTGCAAGGATTTATTGACGTCATCTGGAGTTCAGAGGGCCACATGAAAAGCTGTGGCGGGCCGAAGGTGGCCCCCGGGCCTCGAGTTTGACACGTGCTCTAAAGGAAGGAATATTTGGTCACAATAAAAGCTTCCCGTTTCATTGCGAATCCTGTTTGGGTTCATGTAAAGTGAGCTCAAAGAGTCAACTCGTCCTAAAGCTGGTATTAGGAGTTTTACAGTCAAACATTTGCCTAGATAAATGCATTTCTAGCCAATGAGCGATCTTTTTTTTTTTTTTTTTTAAACAGAAAACGTGTCAAACAAATGATAGCCTGAGTTAATATTAGCGCTGTCAAAAAAAAAAAAAAAAATGTGATGAAACATGACGTTCAACTTGGCCGCCATTTCAGCCTGAACCGAGGCGCTGTGCAGGTGCAGGTGCAGGTGCAGGTGCAGGTGCAGGTGCAGGTGCAGGTGCAGGTGCAGGTGCAGGTGCAGGTGCAGGTGCACATACATCCATGAAGTTGGTCAGCCTCTCCACGGGCAGCTTGGGGGACGGAGAGCTGTCCGGAGACCCGACGATCTTGGCCAGAGCCCGCAGTTCCTCCACAGTCCTCCCATTGTCGCTCAAGAGGCGGCGGACACTTCTGGTTTTATACAGAGGGACTCTGCAACGACATGTTTATTGGATTAAGACGCGGCGACGCGTGAGCATCACGGGGGTAAAAAAAAAACAAACAACAACCACAAGACAAAACAAACACGCTTCCTCTGCTTCTTTAAAACACAACCACCGTTTTCATTCGTTTCTTTTTAAAAAAAATAAAATAAACTAATCCACTTATGCAGAGGAATCGAACCCGCGTGCGTCCAGTTTTGCGCTTCAACCAACTTTAGTGACGCACGCGCATTCCTCGACCTGATGAGTTGTTAGCTAACCGAGTGAGAAACGTTATTTACCTTACGACGGCGGCGCATTGGGCAACGAGCAGCGCCAAGACAACACAAAGCCTCCCGAGTGGTCTCATGTCTGAGCTCCTTACGAGAGAATCAACCCACTTCCCACTTCAGAGACAAACGGGCCACAGCCCACTTTTTAAACTGACGCACCGAGCTAAAAGGTCCTTCGGAAATGTCCGGACTCTCTCGGCTACTCCCGTGCAGCTCTGCCATTGGATGGAAATAAAACCTAACCAACCGGGGGCTCTGATTGGCCGAAGAACGTAAGCGTTTAAGTAACTATGTCACCAGTTGTTACGTGAATACAAGAACTAGAAAGTGTGCGTTTCCTGCCGAAATGCGAGTGTGAATGCTGAATGCTTCTGCTGAAGATGCCAAAACGTTTGAAACCAATTATGACCCTGCAAAGACACTAAATGGGATTATTAGGACAGAAAAACTGTTGAAGAGGAGTAAGACCTTTTGAATTTTGGAAAAATTCCACCGAAACAGTGTTAGAAATTGCTGGAGAACAGTGCTTCCTAACCTAAACAGTAGAGTCACCGCAGTTTATTAGGTAAAATTATATAAAAGTAGCAAAAATACTAATGATTGCATCTGGGCTTCCACTTGCGTGTGGAGTTACAGTAATATATTCTATGTAATGTAAAAAAACAAAAAAAAAACAAAAAAACACTTATGTAAAAACTAAAATTTGTTTAACATGGGGTCCGCTCGCAGCAGATGAACCCTATGAGGTCCGGCATCGGCCCGCTTCCGGTTGGCTCGTATTGGTGACCCACCGGTCACCCGTCGAATCCGGCTGACAGCTCCAAGGGGGGCGCCGCTCCCGCCCGACCAGACATCTTTGGAATTGTCCCTTTGTCGACCACATGGAGACGTCTCGAACTGAGTTGTTGTCTCGGTTCTGATTTTCTACAGAACTGAGCTGGCCGACCTCCTCTGAGAGGAGGAATCGTGACACTGATCACACCAGAAACAAAGTTTGTAGACATTATGTGTACATATGGAAGCATTGGTGTCCATTTGCAGTTCAATATAATTTATTTGTCCCCCCAGAACAAATGTGCGGGCACAATAGAGCAGCACAAACATAAACACAGAAATTAAAATGTAAAAATCGACTCATAAAGAACAAATAGACAATTAGGCTCACCATGTAATGTGTAATTACATTTAAACAGTTCAAACCAGCATATATTGAGCTCATTTATCCACGCATAGAAACGTGCATATAAATGAATACTCACCCACAAACATATTCCTATTATCTGTAGTTACAACATAAACAATGTCACATATCAATCAATAGGTAGGGAGGGAGGGCCTTCTGCTCTGGGTGGGGCAGGTGGGAGTGCCCCTAGACATAAACATAGTAAAAGTGACCTAGTGGCCTTTGGATTAAGCAGACAGGAAAAGAGGATATCAGCCTACCCATACAAGGAACCTGCCATAAATATCAAGTTTTCTGTGGGGTTTTTATCATATCCAGCCAATAGCAAATATATTCTTGTGGTGTGCCACTAAAGGAAAAAAAAAAAAATCAAGATGTTTTTTAAAACAGTAGGCTTTTTTGACAGTGACAATGAAAATAGGCAGGAAATATGCAGCAAAGGCCTCTGGCCTAAGAGTCAAACGAGACAGAAAGGACTAACAGTCTCAATATTTGGGGTGCTTGATGTTCAGCAACATCAAAGCTGCTCACAAAGGAATTACATAAAAATAGTAAAATCATTCCACTTTGAAATCCTTTTTATCTCTGCATACTCAGCCATAATCTAAGCATGTAATATTTTAACTTAAAAACATCTGAAATTATTGTAGAGCCAAAGGACCTCATGAGTTACGTTTAAAAAAAAAAAAAGAATATCTCGAGAAGACGAATTAAAATTTTCTTTGTCTAAAAGATAAAACATTATATATCTTAAGAAATTGTTCTTTAAAAAGCCATTTGTTGAGCTCATTGTTTTGGGGTTTCTTTTCCAAACTGCGTCAAAAAGTAAATAAAAACAAAATCCTACAACAGAGACGTTCAGACTTCATGACTAAACATTATGGCGATTCCAGAAAGAGAGCGAGTCGGGCCTGTTGAGCAAGTTTGAGTTGAAAGTCCCCTTCTAAGAAAACTACGGTACCGAGACAGGAAATGACACTCAAGCAAAACTATGACATTCACAAACACACAAACTGCGAACAAAAGCAACTGCTCGTCTTCATGGGCCAGTTATTACACTGCGAGTGAAAAAATGGTTTTAGGTAAGGTTCATATCCCTCAAACTGAAACTTTCCCTTTAGAGAAATGGGGCATGTAAGTTTGCAGATTTCCAAAATACGACATATATATACGGTAAGTCCAAAAATAAGATCCTCCCACATATTTCTACTGTCTTTCCTGGTGGTTTCTGTCATCGCGCATACATATCACACCTGTAGAGTCATCTGGACTGAAGATTGAGATCGCGAATGGGAAAAGGTGGAGCCTTGGCATTTTCAAGAGGCACGCACAAATGTGAATGCACTTCAAGGGAATCCATCACTTGAGCTGGATTTATGCTCACCAGCCAACACGGCACGGAGCTGGAACATGGCGGTAAGAAGAAACCACATTTATCTACATGCAGGATCAGTGAGTTGAATTCATATTCCTGAAAATGAGAGAAACGAAGAGAGAAAGTGTTCTTCATTTTTGTTTTCCAACAAACATAAAGAACGTGTTGGACCCTGAGTAAATTGGGATGTACATTTAGCAAAGTCAATGGTGGAGTTGCACAAGTTGGGATCTGAAACAAATTCAACCATGCAGATTACTCAATGAGTTCAACATCGTCGTTAGAGTAGAAAGTGCTGCAGTGAAGCAGGTGGGTTGACTGAGAGCAAACATCTGTCCAATGTGGGATGTGAAACAATCTCATCAGGTATAAACCGTGTGCACACCAGCCACCATCAGAGATCAGAGTCAACAGTTTATGAACCTTCATTTAATTGTTATTTTTATTGTTGACATTTTAATAACATCTTTAATTTGACATATTTATTTGTTTCACATGAATAAATGCATTTATTTTCCTTCGTTTTCCCGCAAAGCTCTTTGTATGCGTGGTTCTGAACACGTAAACATACTGTGCCTACTATAGAAAGCACTTAAAAGAGGCAAATCTAACTATGTGCAAACATAGATATGATCTCGTGCCGTCAGAGGGCCGAAGATTTCATGAATGACGAAGCAAGAAGTTTGGTTGACACATTTTGAACAAAGAATTCCAAAGATTGCTGAGGTTAACGTCACAAAAAGCATACATTTCACAAGATGCTCCTCTGAGATATCAACAGACTCGGTCGACTTTTAGACAATAACAGCGTCCTATTTCCTCAAAGGCTACAGGCGAAACTAGTGGGCCTGCAGTCCCACCTGCACTCCCACCTCGACTCTATCGCAACGTCTCCACTGACGTCCCTCACTCACAGGTGAGAACTCGCTCTGCAAAGCCAGTCTCTTTTGAAATGCCATAAATGCAACAGAAGGTGTTGAAATGCATGCTGGGTTTGTCCAGCTCCATTTATAGGTATTTAGCACCAAATACTGGTCAACTGTGCAACCTAACAAATTATGATTAAAGTATGTTTTTATGGGGAAAACCAAGATTATGACAAATTTACTGTAGGTTTTTTTTTTTGTTGAGCTATAACACAAACATATAACATGTTTTGAAAATGAAAACAAAATGTCAATACGTTTTTGATAGTTAAAATAAGGCTGTGTCACATTCTTCATCAAGGCAAAACACCAAGTAAATGTAGCTTTAATGTTTAGCCGATTATCCTGCATTCTTGTGGTTCTAAATAAAACAACTGCCACTAACTACAGAGTGAAATAGGCTACGTTATCACCAAACGCACAGTAATCATGATGATTTTCCACAAAATTCTGAATTCCTGTGTTTGAAGCATGCAGAGCTGAAAGATTTGTTGTTGTTTTTTTTTTTAAGTAAATCTCTCGCGTTGATTCTTGAGATAAATCGGTTTCAGCTGCAAAAAGAGAAAAACATCCTCAGCTAAAGTAACGTTTCCCATTACTCACTCTTTGAAGCCAGTAAAACCCCCAAGCAAGACGCAAGAGTCTACGAGCGTCTCAGACGTAGGCTCTGAAGCTATCTACGAAGACCCGGACGCATTACTGGTAATTTGATGGAACTTCATTCCTTAAGATGTTTTAAATAACTTAGACATGCGTTTCAGTGATATTGACCCGTTTGTTTCAGACTTCTAACCCAGATGTGAGTCAACCAGAGGCTAAACCCAGGCCCACGGCTCGCCCAAGGAGCAAATTCAAACCAAATCCCCAACATGGCACCAACAACGCAACCAAAGGAAACTACACCAACACGATCAACTCAGGACAAAACGATAGCACCGCCGTCACAGGTTATGTAACAAAAACAGCTTTCGACGCCAACACAACACAGACTACCAACAGCACGAGTAGCTCAACCTGCAGCACTAAAAATACCTACGAGACTGGAACCACCACCAACACTAACACAGCTTCCAGAAAACCCAGTTCAACCACCTCTAGCACAGTCAACTCAACCCACGATGCAGCCAGAACCAACAAGACCCACAATGCCAACCCAGCTAAGTCCTCAGACAAAACAGGCGACACAAAGACCGATGCAGTAAGCGGAGAATGATTGTTAGACTTTTGTCTGTTTCTCTCACGTTGTCTTGCTGACGCAAAAAATGTTTGTGTGTCATTTCGTGACCAGAGTTCTGAAAGAATGAAGAACTCCGATGAGTACATGACACCTCGGTCTGCTCGCCAACCTCCCCTTCCTCTTACACTGCACAAGACCAAAGATGGAAAATCAACAGCAGCAGACAGTGCAGAGATTTATAACATGGAAACTAATTCAAATACAAGTGCAAAGGTATGTATTATAGCAAGTATATGTTTTAAACAGATGCTTTTTTTTCCTCTTGTGTGAGTTTTAGAGGTTTGAAAATTGGCTTACTTAGTATTTTTGCTAAGAAACACAGACATCTCTACATCTACATCTCCAGTGACTGGTCAAGTTTTTCAATGCACTTTATGCCTTAAAAGTTTTTTGCCCTTTTCAGTCAAATATCAGTAAGTATTTTTTGTGTGTCATTTCATGAACAGAGTGACCAAAACGGAAAGAACTCAAACGACTACATGACACCTCGGTCTGCTTACCAAGCCCTCCTTCCACCTCTAGCTCCCGAGTCCAAAGGCCCATACTCAACAGCAGCAGACGCGTCACAGGATTATACCACAAGAACAAATTCAAATACGAGTGTTAAGGTACATATTAAAGTAAGAATATGCTTTAAACATATTTTTTTCCCTCTTGTGTGAGTTCTAGAGATTTGAAAGTGGCCTTACTTTGTATTTTTGCTAAGAAACATCAATGCTCTACATCTACACCTTTTGGGTATTTCCCCAAAATTGCCATAATCAGTTTGGTCAGATTACTCTCTCATACGATAATTCTGACAAAGCTTCAACATCCGCTTGTTTGGCCGAACTCAATAACCGTTTTTTAAATTCTAGGCCAGAGACGCGAAAAACAGTATTCAACTTGAGGTAAGAACACTTATCTTACCTCAAGTGTTGAGGTAAGACATTATAGGTAGAGTAAAAACTCAGTTTCCAGTAACTGGTCAAGTTTATCAATGCACTTTAAACGTATCTTCGAGGTTTTTTCAGTCAAATATCAGTAAGTACTTTTGCATGTCGTTTCATGAACAGAGTCACCAAAAGGGGAAGAACTCAAACGACTACATGACACCTCGGTCTGCTCGCCAAGCTGTCCTTCCACCTCTAACTCCCGAGTCCAAAGGCCCATACTCAACAGCAGCAGACGCGTCACAGGATTATACCACGAGAACAAATTCAAATACGAGTGTTAAGGTACGTATTATGGCAGAACAACTTTTTGTTTCCTTTTAAAGTACTTTTTCTGTATTTGAGAAGTTTGCAAATAGAAGAAACAGCAATGACCTACACCTTTTGGGTATCTCCCCAAAATACTCTACCCATACCTGACTTCAATAGTAGTAAATGACTTGAAAGTTGATTTAACTTTGGTGTTTCATGACTCTGTATTTGTTTTCTTTTTCTATTCACTTTTTAAGAATCCGCCTCCTCTGCCTCCTCCTCGCCTGGACCCTATCAACTCTCAATATTGCGACAAAGTAAATCCTACCCCACAGGTAAGGTACATTTTCACTTGTTCTTATATTTTCATTACCGTTTTGATCAGATTACCTTCCCGCCAGGTAATTCCAAAGGTGTTTCTTTTCCAAATGCAATAGCCATATTTTCGATTCTAGCATAGAGACAACAGAAACAGACAGGGCCCTCAATCGCATCTCTATCACAGCGCATCAATGTTGGACCTGTCAAGCGAAACGGTAGGACAGTGCTACTCATTTCCTAGACAAACATAAAATGGTAATTAGTTAGAAGAGGTGCAGCTACTCCTTTATCAGTCCAATTCACATTGTCTTGATGTTTGAATTAAAGCTTCCAGGTCAGCTTGATTGACATGATGCCTTTATTTTGTCAACTATTGATACTCCAGTCAAATTCTCTATGCAGAATTTTTAAATTGGTTGATGCTTTAGAGGCTTTTTATTCAATTTGTTGATTTGACAATTTGTGACTTTGGCCACTGACTCCGGGTCATAACACCTACAGCCTCAGGGTGGATAACACTAACTTTCTCTAGTTTTTAGTCAAACGTAAACATGCTGGCGCTCTCTCTGCATCCACACAATACTTTAGCAGACGATATTAAGATGTTTGCGCCCAAACCCATCCTCACCAATGAATTTACATCACAACCGCACACTTTGGTTTTTCTGATGGGATTTTGTGTGACTGGTCCATAGAAAGTCAGAAATATTTATGCGTTGAACTCACCTTTCAGCTGCTGTCGATTTTCTGAATTTCAACTGTTGTTTGAACGTGTCAACAATACTGAGAAAGTGACACTAATTACTTAGAATGCTGAATCCGCTGTGGTCTGTTGCAGAGCAGTGAAACTTCGTCTTTGCACGACATGAGGCCTCGCTCAGGATCATCTTGACACACTGACAACGTGAACCCTCGGGACTACACAATGGTTTTACCGGATTATCATTACAACGGGGTAAGAAGCTGTTTCCACTGACCTCAAAACAGGCATAGCTTGCAAAACTCAGAAACACATTTTACTCATTTATTTATTCATGTTAACTATGGACACAGGCAAGACGTGATGAAGATGATAACCAGAGCACCTACAGCGACATATATCAATTCACTCAAGATGTAAGTGATTAAGTAGTTTTTCTGTGCTGGAGCTGAACTGAGACGCGGTTTAATGACCCGTCACCTCTTGCCGTTGTCTTTCATGAAAATAATCTGGTTCCTGCAGGATGTCACCACGCTGCTGCAGTGGTTAAAGAGAGTGTCCGGTAAGTACGTCTTTACAGATAATTGTTATGCTGTCCTGTGGTTAAAGGTGACAAACTGTGTTGGTTCCTTTGGATTTAAAAACCACAAGAAAATTTGTGATGTTACATAAAATATTATAAACCAATCAATTTGACAGCTAATTAAAATCAATCATTTGTTTCGACACACTTAAGAAAACAATGTCAGAAGACTGTCTGTCATTGATCGTCTGGTCAATCGATGACTGATTGACTGACCGATTGTGACCAGTCTTCCTTACTATATCTATCTATCTATCTATCTATCTATCTATCTATCTATCTATCTATCTATCTATCTATCTATCTATCTATCTATCTATCTATCTATCTATCTATCTATCTATCTATCTATCTATCTATCTATCTATCTATCTATCTATCTATCTATCTATCTATCTATCTAATCAGCCAGTTGTTACTCAATTGTAATGAAAAAGCAACCAAACTGTTTGGAGTAGAGTTGAGCCGAGTCCTTATGCACTGTTAGGTTGCTAGTGGTAAAGGGCCAATTCCTGTAGTTAAAAGGGAGTATTGCTATGAGGAACTGATCGAAAATATTCAAATGTTGTATCTACTCTGTCTGCACGTATTCTTTCCAGGACAATCTGACACCATGTCGCTGTATGGCCTCAGTATGGAGGATGAAATGAGGTAAGAAATTCAAACTAGCATCCGCGCCCCTTTTGTCAACTTCCTTTCCTCTACTCTCACAAAGTTTTGTTTTCATACACCTCCGTTGTCTTCTCCTGCAGATCCTTCAATCAGCAGGCCATGCATGTGAGAAAAGCCCGGCGTCTCTACAACCTTCTCATGATGAAACGCAAGGATCCCCTACAGAAGATCCTCGACGAGTTCGAGGCCATCTGTGAAAAACTGGAAAAAGTGCAGAAAGCAAATAAAACCATGGGAATAGCTGGTGGTACAACAAGTGCAGTAGGAGGCGTGACCGCAGTGGTGGGCATCGCCTTGGCCCCTGTTACCATGGGAGCCTCACTGATCGCGACCGCTGTTGGGGCTGGCATTGTCGCAACGTCGGCCGGAGGTATCGGCGTGAAAGTCGCCAAGGCCAACAAGAAGATTGTGAACCGGGAGACAGTCGAGAAGCTTGTCAATGCCTACAAGTCAGATGTTGCCGACCTGGAACTTTGCCTGAATTACATCCTCTGTCTGATGAAGGAGCTGCAAAGACACAACACTGGCAAGCTAAGCAGGGCCGGAGCGCACCCGGACGCGCTCAGGATGGCGGAGCTGTCGAAGGTTGTGTCCTACAAAAGCAGGCAGGTGTCTCCTAACAACCCTGGAGGGCTGACGTCCGAAAGTATGCTTAAGCAATTCGAATTGGAATTTGATGAGTATTTCACGGAAAAGAAAGGCCAAAAGCTGAAGAGGGCGAACAAGAGCAAATTTTCAGCCAGAGTGGGCACTCTGGTTAAAACCCTGCAAGAGGAACTCAATTATCTAAATCAAATGTGGGAAGTGTTAACTTAAAAACAGATTAGTGTGTCTTTGTGGCTGTGAGTGAGGGATACATATTGAAAATATTGTAATTTATTATTAACTATTGGCCAATAAATTCTTATGTTTACTTCACACATAGCTGAATTTTCTTTTTTTTTTTTTTTTTTTTGTTTACATAATAAAATTTTTATTTTAAATCAAAGACTAGTTAATAAATACATATTCTAATATGCTAAACTTGCATATTAGTAACTAATTTTGTATGTTTTAGTCTCATTATTTCAGCACAAATGGTGTTTTAGTCATGACTGAACTGGAGTTACTTTTTCTTCCCCTGATCAGAAATCAGTTTATGTAGACATGAACTGACGTATCCGCTCTGCGCTTCAGCTCTATATCCCCACCGTTCTACAGTATTGTAAAAACTAAAATTACTTTGAAAATAAGCCAAGATCAACATGTTACGTCACACAGGAAAGTGCAAAAAAAAAAAATTAAAATTAAAAAATTTGGACTGAGGTATCATAATAAAAAGCCTGAGGTTGTGCAGTCACTATTAATTGATCAAGTTTTATGATTTCACATTTTTAAATCGGGGTTTGAGGTCAAAGTCCAATGAAGTATTCAAATATAACTTGACTCCTTTGGTATGTGTGCATAGACAAATTGCTAAATCCGACTATTGCCAATTGTTAAAGATAGTGTAACATGTTGATCTTCCTTCAAATTGTGTTTTCTGTTTTGAAATACGTAAATCAGTAAATCACTGTGTGAACACATCCTGCAAGTTATAAATCGCATTCTATGTTAAGTTCTCAAAGTGTAAATCATAAAAATAAAACTCTGTTATTGTACATTTTTTTCAGCTGTTTTGTTCAGCGTGTTTAGCGAATCCTGAGTTTAAATATCACAGTTTCACTCTCTTAATAAACAGATTTGTAACAAAAATGGTGGCTCTGTTATTTAGTTCCCACATCTTGACAGTGAAGATTTCGTCCCCTGCATGAGTCAGAACGACTCTGATTGATCTCCTGCTGGAGGATAATATTCACTGCATGATATTTCCTCACAGTGGAAGATGCCTTCTTTCAATTTTTGGACGTAAAAGCAGGCGTGTCTGTTATTTAGAAATTCATGCTTGGTTCATATTTAATATTTTTTTAATCAATCTTTCGTGTACTTTTAGTTAATCAGAAAGACCGTGACAAAAGAAAGTCCATCCATTTTCTTCCACTTCCAGGGGAAACCCGCAGGTATTTCTCTTCTCTGTGATATCATTCAGTTTATTCTAGGGGACCAGACTCTTTTTGACAAAAAGAAGCACTGAAACCACTAAATGCTATTTAACGGTATTGTAATTCTCGATAAACAAATGTCAGAAATACAGTCTGTGTTAAAATTCAGTTATTTATGGGGCGTCCTTGAAAGTCTGGGGGGCCTGCAGAGCTGCTTAATTTGCTTGTGCCTTTGGCCGGCTCTGTGTTTTACTGTTTTAAGATTGCAATCCATAAAGTATTTTTCTTCTTAAACAGATAAGCTGGGTTCTATTTTTCCTCCTGCAGCGAATAAAAACTTTTTAAGCAGCAACAAATTCCTTCAGATGTGGTTGCTGTAATTTGATAAAGAATATTCTCTCCAGTCCATGTCTAGTGACTGAAACTTGCAAAACCAGTTTTTCAATAATTCCCAGGATGGCTTTGCTCTATTAAAAAAAACAAAACAAAAAAAACCCCATTGCAGTCATTGTAATCAATAATAACTATCAGTCTCGAGCTGGGTAAATATATATGTACATATTTTTTTTTTTATTATCATGTTTGAAGTTCTTTGCTGTAATGATAAACAGCAGAATTAGTTCTCCATCTCTTCGCCACAGTTTCCTGGTGGGCGTACTGATATGAGAGATGTCTGCGGAGGGATACATCTATCCGCTCTGCGCTTCAGCTCTATATTCCCACCGTTCACAGGCAGGCGCCATTTTGCTTTGAGAAGAACAACACCCCGAGCAACATCGTAGTTAGACATCGCTGTCTTTGCCGAAATGGCAGTGTAAAAGTGTGCCGCGACCCAGCAGCAACAAACAAAACAGTGCATCCAGCCAGTGCACTGAGTCGCCTCTTAACTCAGAAACATGTCGTAAGTATCATTTTTGTCACTTCTTGTCGATGACAGCTGTTCCGGCCGGCCGGACGGCCTACTTCCCGACTGATAAGGCTGCCGGTGTTTTTATAAGGACGGTAAAATCACTGCAAGCGAAATGTATGATTATTTGATGTGTATTTTTTTAATGATTATTCAAACGTTTTTTTCTTCTTTTTTTTACGTTAATGTCATAGCTTATAAAATATATAACATTTATTAAAATAAATAAAGCTCGACAGGTCTTAGTAATGCAGTTAGGTACGTAATAGTTCCGTTAAAACCAAAATATTTTTATGTCCTTGTCAAATGTCTGCCATGCTCTGGTGCCAACGTGGCACAGAACAAATCATGTGTGTATTGTGTCAAGATGGCGGCTTTCTGTGGGTGGAATTAGAACAAAAGTAGCCGCTGTTGTTAAAGGAGGGTGTTTTTTTTTTGAGACATTGTTGCGCATTGACGTCAGAGTCACACGCCTGTCAATACGGAAGAGACTGGTGACGTAAGGAAAGCGCAACTGCAGCCATAGGGGGCAGTGTTTATACACTATGCAGACTTCTTTTTTTTTTTTTTTTTTGGGCCAAAAATTTCTTTTCTTTTTTCACCCTCACATTAAATTACTTTTGGAGAAAATAATTTATTTAAAATTTGCTAAACATTTTCCATTCAACGTTATGAATAAAAACATCTAAAGTCTTATTACACATATGGACAGAGATTGATTGATATAAAAGTAATCATTGGAAAGCAAGGTTTAAGGGTTACTGTACTTTTATTATCAGTACATGTACATTAAATTCACAAACCTTTGCTTCTCACATTTCAGGTCCCACGTGGAAACCTTCAGCACTGCTGCTTCTGACAGCATAAAAGAGTCGATCGCCACCCTAACGTCGTCACACGCCCCTTTTGTGACCAACAACCACCACTACGACCATGACGATGACGAGCTCACAGTTTGGCCTGGAAGACATGGAGGCCCTTCTCTGGGGGCCTTCCTCTCCCATGGTTGATGCCATGGACCTCGCGTTTCTTCACCCGGACAAAGACGGACGACGGGAAGGCGGCGGAGGCTCGCCGCCGGGGCGCGCGTCGCCCCTCGCCTCCTCGCCACTTTCTTCTTCATCCTCCCCTCCGCCTTTCTACTCTCCTCCCCCCTCACCGCCAGCTCTTGACCTCGGCGGGGACAAAGCCGGGACGGAGTCCGACCTGCCCCCCCTCTCTTGGCTGGACCACCCCGTTCAGCCGAGATCGAGTCAGATGGTTTCGGGGGACAGCAAAGGTGATTACGGGAAATGTCTTATGTTTGTTTGCGTGAGGATCGGTGCTTATGGTGTTTTTTGTTGTCTCCAGACGATGCGCTCAGCGATCTGGACTGGATGGCTGAGAGGGTGGATCTAAGTGACTTTGACCTGGACTCCCTGATTGGCTCCTGCAGTCCTGTTGAAGATGCCCCCAGCTCTCCAGAAGATCTCCTTGCTTCCCTGGATTGTCCCATGGAGCTCGACTCCTTCCCCCCGCCAACCCTCTCACCTGCTCCTTCTGCTTCCTTTGCCCATGTCCCCTCTGTCTCCTGTCCTGAGCCCTCAGTCACCGCAGAGGCGAGTCCGAATCCCTCACTGGTGGGCAAGAAGTTCCCTCCTCCCCGCTCCTGGTCCCAGAGCCTCAAGAGGAGCTTGAAGTGAAGTCCGAACCTGCTTCCCCCGGCCCGTCCCCCTGCGTGGTCGACTCCCCGTCCTCTCCGGCCTTCACGCTGGACCTGGGAAGCGAGGTGGACATCTCCGAGAGCGAGGTGAAGCCCGTCGTAGCCTCCGTGGTGCCTCCGCAGGTACCAAAGATCGTCCTCTCGCTGTCCCCGACGCGCATCGTCCTCGTTCTGACTCCCAACAACGACGTCGGGGTCGCGCCGGCCGCCGCGCCTCGCTCCCCGCCGGCCTCTCCGCCGCAGAAGTCCCCCAGAAGCAGGCCCTACCCTGACCCCAAGCACAGAGCCAGCCCACCCTCCCCCGGCACCGACGATTCAAAGTCCGCCCTGGCCGCAGGCGGAACTGAGAGGTCAACTTCGAAAGCGCCAAGGGACAAGAAGCAGAAGAAGATGGAGCAGAATAAGACGGCCGCCACGCGCTACAGGCAGAAGAAGAGAGCCGAGCAAGGCGCTCTTCTGGTGGAGCACGCCGAGCTGGAGAGGAAGAACGTGGAGCTGACGGAGAAGGCCGAATCCATGGCCAGGGAGATCGAGTATCTGAAAGAGCTGATGGAGGAAGTTCGCCAGACGAGGCTTAAAAAGGGGCTCAGTGCTGACCCCTAGTGGTCAGACCTACATATGACAGATGGTCGCAAATGGAAAAGGATTCAGCAGGTTTTCTTTAATCATCAGTATAGCATGTCTTGGAATCTAATTCTACATGTATCTAACTCTGGTATTATACTCCTATCATGTATTAATCCTAAAAAAAAGAAAAAAAAAAGTATTTTCCACCCAGAATATATAATCTTGTCTGGAGCTACTTGCATGTTCTTTGTCCCAGCTATGGACCTCAATATAGCCTGAATATAAGACATATTTTTAAAAAAATGTGTGTGTATGTATGTAGACTGAATCTCTTAATAAAAGAGTCTTAAACCAAATGACATGTCTATTTGTTGTAATAACTGTAGAGAAGCGAGACGTTCTTTCAAATCAATGAAAAAGAGTGAATAGGTAGTAAACCACGGGATACTGACGTGGACATAAAGGTCAAAGGTGAAAACATTGAGATAAATAATGTAACTATTTAGTTCCAAGACCTCTTTAATATCAGGTTAGTCCAGGGGATTTGAATCGGGCTCAAAATTTCCAAACCAAGAACTAAAAGATTTTGGGGAAATTTTTACAAACCGTATAATTGCAACAAATCTAAGCTGCTTTACACTATTATGTGTTCCTGCAGTCAAAATATGGCAATTTTAGATTTTTGTCATTTCACTCACATGACGGTGACCCACAGCATGAAGTGTGAGGCTGCGCAAGACTCAAGAGGTGGCTTTTTGGCCTAGTTAAAGTCCAAACATAAATGTATCCACAAATTTGTGTCAAGTCTTGAAAATCGATGTTCTTAAGAGTCTTTCTATCCAAAATGGCTTACGCAGAGAACAAGCCGCAAAAATGACAGAATTGCACCAAAAAGGAGTTCCTTCATGGTGCCGACTCGTAAGCGGCCAAGTACAAACGTAAGCTGCACTTCTCAGTTTCTGATTTGTGAACACAAAACAAACCCACATACCCTTTCCTTTAAACATCACAGTCATGCACTGGTCTGTGTTTGTGGCTAAACACATGGCAGACACACGTAAACATTATCATGTCAAAGTTTGTGACCTGCATCTTCGCTTTGGGCCAAATCAAGACCATGAAGGGCTCTTAAAGGGCCGGTCGCGCCAGAATGTGTTGACAAAACCCGCTCATTGAATTCTTGGAATCAAATAATATTATTGAACATCTTTTCAGTCCCTCCGGGATTTGGTGACACTGTTGGTAATTTTACTTTTGCTTTTGCAATAAAATCAAAGTGTTTGTGGGACCGACATGGAACATAATCTGATACCAGTTAAGGCTGAGGCAGCCGTTTTGTACAAATAAGTAAGTTTTTGACCATTTTTGAGAAAAAAAAGAAAATCTGCAACCAACTCCCAATTATGTATTACTGGATCGCAAAGAAGTGCGGGGATTTGTTGATTTTGCGTGAATTTCCAAAAACAATTCCCAAGAATCTTAAGGGACTGACTGACATAATTTAGCAGTGAACATAAAAACTGCACTGATTTGATCGATAACACAGTACTGAAGCACGGATCCGGCCCGCGGGCCTCGAGTTTGCCACATGTTTCTCTGGTGGACGTCCATCCGTCATGGAGCCGGTAATAATGTGGAACGGGAGGAAGGTAACGAAGCCCGCCTGACCCGCAGCAAACCAAACACACGTGACATTCGATCCGATGCCGGTCACGAGAAGTGAATAAAAAAAATAAAAAAAAAACACTTTAAATGTTTGTTCCAGGTGGATGTTGCTCTCGCAACCACGTCATAACGAAAGAAACGTCTTGCCGTAGTTAAAGCCGCGCATCTGGAGCAAAAAGTGCACATTTGTCACAATGTCTGCGGGGAATTGGGTTTGGATGCTGACGGAGGCGAAGTCCAAACGGCATTACCCACAAAAATGCTTGCATTCATCTTACAACCGGCCCTCGGCGGACGGGCAGTAATTGGCCCGGGCTGCCGTCCAGAAAGCTTAAGGGGGAGATCTATACTTCGGTGGAAGTGTGCCAGGGAGAAAATGGTGCAGAGCAAATATGCAGATAATTTTCTCCTGGGACAAACAAAAAAAGGAACTGAGGGGGGGGATAAGAGGAAGAAAAACTTGATTGTCTGAGTACTGCAGGGTTCGGATTCGTAGAACGCAGCTACCGCAATTGTAGAGGTTTTCCAAATTGTTTCTGTTTAAGACGATTGCATTTGCAACGTGGTGTTGGTGGAATCCTGCTTGCTCAGCTCCTTTTTAGTGGTTGTGACCCCTGTTGTTGCCTTCCTGACTGACAATGATTTTGTTTCTGCTGCATCTCATTATGCTGTTGATCCCAAGCTCTAAAAATCCATACAAAACCCCCAAGCAACTTTTAAAAATCACTAGCTTGGTTTCGTAACTTGGGCTCGAATTTGACAAAGACTTGCCCTTAAGTGCGTTATTAAAAAGCAGGTGGACCTTTCATCGACAGAACGATGCCAAAATCAGAAACGTCTTAAGCACAGGTGTCCAACTTGAGGCCCGGGGGCCAAATCCGGCCCTCTAGGTTCCAGACCAAACAGCGAATTTGCTTAAATATTATGTTGTCAGCCAGATTAATGCAGTTCCTGTCTTTTCACTGCCAAATCATATCAATCAGTCGCTTGAGATTCTTCAGAATTGTCGTCGAAATTCACAAAAATCAACAAATCCCAGCACTTTTCTGAGCTGGTGATTGGAAGTTTATTGCAGATTTTTTTTCTCAAAAATTGTCAAAAACTTTCTTACTTGAACTAAACAGTTGCCTCAGCCTCAATTGATGTCAGATTATAGTCCATCATCGATACGAGTAATAAACAGTTGCGTTTACCGTCATAAATGAGCGCAACTATTTCCAAATGACTACCACAGACGCTTCTTATTGCAAAAAAAAAAAAAAAAAAAAACAGAATCCCAGAGGGACTTAAAAGATGTTCAATAATATTATTTAACTTGAAGAATTAATTGATATTTTATCATTGGGTCAGACACACACCAAGACCAATTCAGACCCGTTAAACCTAAAGAGTGTGGAAGGAAGCCAGAGTACCCAGAGAGAACCTATGCATGCACATAGAGAACAAGAAACCTCCAGCCAGAAAGACAAGATAAAAATGTTTTCGCAATTATTCACTACTTTGTAATAAAACTCCAGCAGAAAACATCAAACTCCGAACCTTCAAGTCAAAGCAAACGCCGCAATCAAAGGCCAAAAATACCCACGAGTGTGTTTGAACCTTTTTATTGTTGTCAGATGAACAAAATACTGATGACGATACAACAATCACCACGGTCAGTCAGTGACGTCGCTCTGGCTGCGGCGCGGTGGTAGAAGTTACACAGTGCAAAAATGCTCAGCTAAGACCTTCACACTTTTGAACGCTGCGGCTACACGCAGCTTATACAACATATTAACGATTGCAGAGCGAGACTCGGGCGACGCTTCCGCCACATCCTGGCAAGGGAAATCATAAAGGCATGCTGAAGTGCTGCTACGGCCTACGACACTAGGAGAAGAAGCGCGGAGTCGGTGGAAACGCAGAGAGGGCCGGGCGGGTCGGGGGGGGGGGAATTTTCTCTTTCTCTCCTCCTGGAAATAGAAAATGAGATTCGGCCGCCCGGCGGTGAGTGTCGAACAGGCTTCCTTCCCCTTTCGCCCCCCGCTTTCCCGGGCGAAGGCGGGAGGACTCTGAACGCCACGACTCTTGTTTCCAAGCGAGAGTCAGAAAAATAAGAAAGCGAGGTTTGCCTTCAACTCTTTAGGCACTCGTTTGTTCGCATGCGGTGTCTTTACATGCCGCGGACGGTGGAGTATATATCTACATGTCTTTGTTCAATTGTTTTTTTTTCTCTCTAAGAAACAAAACAAAAAACAAAACCCCCCACATCACCACGCATGTCGGGAGCGGATGTCTGGTGGATGTAGAAAAAGGTTAGCAGGTATCAAAAGCTCCTGCCTGAGCTTTCGGACGGTCCATGAGGTTATCTAGTGTGTGTGTGGCATGCGGCAGCGTGGCGCAGCGCTTCGTGGACACAGCTCCTCGGTTCCTCGCTCTGAGGCACAGAGATGGATCTACCTCGTCGATATTTGCGCGGGGGAGCGTGACGGTAGCCGAGCTCGGCCTCCGCCGCTCCGCCGGGATCTGAGGCTGCCGTTCCCTTTCCCCCCCTCTGACCCCTCCTTTCTCCTTCTCCTTGAGAAAGAAAAAAAAAACTAAGCAACAAAATATGTGCTGCGTTACATTAATTTAGTCGTTGTCGCATGTTCCTAACCTGAACACCCCCCCTTCCCCCAGGATCTCTGGATGAGACTCGCTTGAAGTTTGGCGAACCGCGTCGATCAGCTTGTTTCCCTAAATGTGCTGGGTTTCCCGTCTGAAGGGATCAGTTCAACCCTCGACTCCCTGAGCAGACCCTGATCAAACGTTAACGAAGGCAATTTCTGTCACCGGGACGCGAGCGCAGGACGAAAGCTCGCGTCTCCCGACTTGCGGAGCACAGTTTCCGAAGTTCGAGAAATCAGGAATCGCACTCCCGACTGCATCCCCCCCCCCCTCTCATTCCCAGCGTGAACATAGCTAGATATACAATGATGTCTCTTTGACAGCAGCAGAGGGCCGAGTTCATTCCCAGTGATATTCAGATCCGGTTAGTAAAGGCTGAGCTAAGTGAACAGTGGGCATGGTCTCTAAAACAAACAGCTACATGGCTCAATTCTGGCTCTTCCCTGAACCTCTTCAGAATTACCGAGGGGCCCTTTGAATGAGGTGACGGTTTACATGAGGTGATGCTTGGGGTCTGCTGAAGACAAAAGACGGGGAACGCCCCCGCCACCAGGGGCCGCCTCGTCACTGCAGCTGGCATCCCCGGCAGTCGTCCTCCGGCTCGGTGTTGTCCGAGGAATAAGAGCTCTCCTCGCTCACTGCCAAACGAAAAGAAGAAAAACAATGTTAGCTTTTATAGACGAAACACAAACTCCTTTTCCTGGAGGAGAGTAAAGCTGTGTGTTTTACCACGTTGGGACGTGAACAGGATTTAACATTCAGCTGCTTGGAAACTAAACGGGTTTCCAGACAGCCAGTCTAGACGGGTTAGACTTCAGTCCGCTTCAGTTATTACAGGTAGAAAGCAGCGATCCTGACTCAGATGGACTCAGGCTCGACTCAGAGTCACATAAAGACGGTTATAAAGTCGGCCTTCTATCGCCTGAAGAAGATTTTCAGGATTAGAGGACGAATGTTTCAGGAAGATCTAGAGAAATCCAAACTCATCCCAGTTCTGAAATCGTCACACTGTACCTCATTCTATAGACGTTGTATTCTGCTTTAGTTAGTTAAGTGACTGAACAACATGCATTCGTTAATACATTAAAGATTTGCCGTTGTTGTGTCAACCTCCCAGACCGCTCGGGTCTTCCAGTTCTACTCTGCTCTGGGTCCCCAGAATCGGAACCAAACGGGGAGAGATGGCGTTCAGCTTCCACGCTCCACTAATCTGGAACAAACATACAGAAAACTGCAAAGATGCTGAAACACGGAGTTCCTTTTTTTTTTAAACCGAAAGCTAAAAAGACCAACACTTTTTGAATTGCCTGTGATTCGTAACAACGTGTTGCTGAATTGTGTTATACAAATAAACTCGACTTAAAGGAAGAACATGTTGGAGCAAACTGCTAAGCAAGGTGTTCTGACCTGCACTCGAATGTTTCAGACCATCAGAGTCATACAAAAAAAATGAAATCACAAGATGCTTTTATTTACTAAAGTAAAGTTGTTCAATTTAATTGCCTGCCATTCCCAAAATATCCACACCTCCAGTCCAGACAGTGATGATCTCGGAGCATTTGGGTTTTATTTTGACGAGCTCCTCTTTTTTTTTATTTTTATTTTTAAATTCAAGCTCAACCTCCATCATTCTGTTTTAAGCTTTGTTTATTCTTGATTTTCCTTCGATCAGGGCTTCACTCTTGCCATTCCGTTTTCCCTCCTCCTCGGCTGCCGTCACGTTCATCGGTCTCTCTCCCTCAGCCTGCCTCCCTGGTCTCCTCTCCCAGCTGCACCGTTTCCCCGGCAGCCACTTTCAACTAATCAAGCTCTTGATTTTCTTTCACTCACTGCTGGATTCTTCCATTACACAATAACTTGCGTTATTTTGCATTGCCTGTCTATCAGCACACAGTCTAGATTTCCCCTGTGCCTGTAAGTTGTTGAAGTCGCTACATTACGTCTCCTGCCTGCAATTCCTATTATGAAAGTTAAGACACATTTCCCTTTGGGATAAATCAAGTGTTTTTTAATCTTCTTTTAATTATTATTATTATAAGTCTGGCGGGCCACCAGGCTTTGCTTGTGCCCCCACCAGGCTGTGCATTATGTATTTATTAGAGTCCTTTAAAATATTAGCGTTTTATTACGACTTTGTAGTTGCCGTTTCGGTATTAGTCTTCCAACCTTTCAATAAATAATTATCAAGTGGTTTTTTCAGATTTCCTATCGATTTTAAACACGTTTTAACTCAAAAACACGACAGGCCGCCAGACGAACGACCGCCTTGAAACCGACGGCCGGCTCTCTCATGGCAGAGCGAAAGCGGTCGGCGGCTGATTTATTGACCGGACGATTTATCACGATATCTGAACGTGAACTATAAAAGTTTTAAAGTCTTTCTTACTCTTTTTATTAAGTAGTGCTGTGTTGCACGCGCTTCATTTCTTCTTTTTTTGGTGTTTCCCCCCAACACCAATTTGCCGGTGGGCTGGAGATGGAAACCTCACTTTGATCTCATGTCCTTTACAAGCTAATGTTCATTAGCAGGCACTAATGGCACCTTTTCAAAACTCCACTCAACTGATAAGTTGCACTGCTTGTGCCAAAATCAAAGCACCAAAAGGTTTGACTGTCATTCTGTTACTTTTGCACCACATACCTAAACCTTCCACAAAGTTACGCTTTTTATTATCATCCAAAGTTTTCACCAAACACCTAGCGAAACATTGCGACATCAAATACGAGTCAGGCCTCTGTGATCTTGTATTTGTGTCATGAACTCTGTTTTAACCGAAGCACCAGAGGCCTGCAGCGATTCCACGTCATGTCTTTGATATCGAAATTCGTTTGGTGGTTATAAAGAGGCGGCTGCGGCAAAGACGCAAAAGCAGCAGAAATCCGTAAGGTAGCTGCCCGTTTTTTTTGTTTTGTTTTTTTTCTCCTTTGTGGCAAGAAGAACAGCAGCGAGCTCGGAGAACGAGACTTACGCCACTCGGTCTGGATGGGGAGGAAGGCCCTGTCGCCGTTCTCCCTGATCATCTCCTCTATCCTGTCCAGAAGCAGCGACACGCTCCTGTCCTTGCCGGGCGTCTTACTGTCCAGCACGTGGTAATAGTTCCCACAGTACTCCAGCAGTCTCTGCAGCTCCCGCCCTCCCCGGAGGATGTGCTCCTCGATGGGCGTGTGTCCCAGCCAGTCGCCGCAGCTGAACAGCACCATGGTGTGGAGGCACGCGTTGTCTCCGAACAGCGTCTCGATGTGCGCCAGGAGCGTCCGCCTCTTCCTGGCCGTGAGCGACGAGACGACGGGGAGGACCAGCAGCAGGGTGTGGGGCCCCGGCCGCAGGAGGGCGGCGCCGCGCTGCGACTCCTGCCGGATCCGCTTGGGGGTCCGGCTCACCGAGAACCAGTCCCAGCCCGGGGTGTCGACGATGGTGACCCGGCGGCCGCACACCAGCGCTTGCCTCCTAAGGCACAGCTCCGTCTCCTGGCCCGACTCGAAGAAGCGGCGGCCCAGGATGGAGTTCCCCACCGAGCTCTTCCCGACGCCCTTCCAGCCCAGCAGCAGCAGCCTCAACTCTGGAGACCCAGTAAAAAAAAAAAAAGAGAAGAGAAGCACAAATGTAAGCAGAATCAAACATCAAGGGTTTTTTTTTTCTTTGTTCCCCCTTAAGCACCCATCTGGTCTGTTGTTTCCGCCTGAACAGCATTAACAACACATGTTCACTTTACCCCCTTGAACACACACACACACACACACACACACACACACACACACACACACACACACACACACACACACACACACACACACACACACACACACACACACACACACACACACCTCGGGGAGGTCCTCCGATCATCTGCTCCCTCTGCCGGGCGTGCTCCTCCATCCTCATCCGCTCTTCCTCCAGCGCTCGCCGGGCCTGCTCTTCCTCCAGCAAAATCAATTCGTTCACCTCAAAGTACCAGCCTGCATGAACGCATCGATTAATAATTCACCGAGTCATATTAGGTCAGCCAACCCTCCTGTTCTCCCCCCCGCAACACAAACGGTGCCTGGATTAATAATGCACTGATCAGAGGAGCCGCATGAATACTGCATAAGAGCCGCTGCTGTTTATTAACGGCGTGATAAGAAGTCGTAGCCCGAGAGTCGCTTCGCAAACCTTGGTTGTCGGTGACCAGTTCTTCCACCTTCTCCATCAGCTCGGGTACTTGGGTGTTTTCCTCTGAGTCTTTGAGGGTGTTGTCAAAGGCATGGTACCTGCGAAAAGACACAAATAGCTCATTTTCCAAACCTGTTTACAAATAAAAAAAATGAGAAAAGTGTGGCGTGAATTTGCATTCAGAGGGATTTAGAGTCTCATTTCTTCTTGCGCCTCCAGCAGATGAGAATTCCCCCGTCTCTGCTGAAGATTCCCCACAGCACTGGGCTGCCACCACCGTGTTTCAGCAACACAACGCTCCGCGCAAACCGTGCAGTGTTTGTTTCCTGCCGCGTTTAGCAATTCGCACCGAGGCAGTCTTTGCCTCAGCAAACTGAAACGTCTTCGAGACCGTCCTGCTACGCCGGGCCAGATTTGTGGAATGGCAACGCGCTCGGTTCGACACACCTCTGCTCTGTCACCGATCTCCTCCGGCTCCGTTTATCGCCCTACCTGCTTCCGCATCTCTCCACCAGCCACTGCAGGGCCTCTCCGGTGTTGGATATGTGCTCCTCGATGAACACGCCTTTGGGCAGCTTGTCCACTCCGCTAAAGAGGACTATGCAGTACCTCCAGGTCCCTCCGCCCAGAGCCCCCAGCTGCTCCTCGGCGGCCTTCCGCTCCCTGTCACCGAACGGCTGGCCGATGGACACCACCAGCAGGATGGCGTGCGGTCCGGGAGGGCACAGGATGGCGCCCATGCAGGGGCCCTCGCTGTCCAGGCTCGGCGGGGGGCGAGCGGGGCTGTCCGACTCGGCGCCGGCGTTGTCGTCCGTGTCGCGCTCTTCGTCGTCCTCGGGGTCGGCCGGGACGGCCCAGGACGGCGTGTCGACCACCGTGACCCGCCGGCCGTAGATCTCCATCTGGCCCACGTTGCTGTGGGTCGTCTCCGTCCCGGCGTCGAACATCTCGTCTCCGAGGATGGTGTTGGCGGAGGAGGTCTTTCCCGATCGGGGCCCGCCGAGGATCAGCAGCCGGCGCTCGGGGGGGTGGCGGCCCCGGTGGTCTCCTATTGGCAGAAAGAGGAAAAAAATTATTGATTATGAATAAATTATTACAATAATCGCTTCAAAATATCTATTTTATTATCAAAGATGCGACGCTTTCATCAAATTTTGTTAGCAAAGTGATTTGCCTCGGATAATTGTCAGAATTTGTTCTAACCGACCAATGAGACCAGAACGCAGCTTTGTGACGCTTTGCGGTTCTAAACGGAGTCAAGCGTCCAGAGTCTGTCGATACACTTGGTTAGGGTCCCCAAAAAAGCTTGAAACGGCCCTGCTTTTCGCCGCTTGGTCCCAAGAGAGCGTGAAGTCGTAAAGTAAAAAATCCTGTAGGAAAATAATTGGTCATCGAATCTTTGGTCAATCATCAGAAAATTTCCAAATGACCACAGCAATGGACCAACTGATGTGATCCAAAATGTGTAAAAAAAACAACAAAAAAACTGTGTGGTGACTGATGTAGGGAGGCAGAGCCCTTTGAGTCAACCTTCGCTGGAGACGACCGAGTGCCGTCCTCCAGGCACAAGAAGGCTGAACGAAGGATGGATAGCAGGTGCGTCCAGGTGCTGCTGTTCAGGTGTGGCGTCATCACAAGCCCTGATAATAAACCCCATCATATTATCAGGGCTTATGATAAATCAGCAGCAGTGGCCTGAGCGAAGAGCTATAAGTCAAGGGGAAATTTTGATGAAATGGCATCAGAGCTGAATGTGGATGCTCAGCAGCATCTGGCAGGAGGAGCGACGAGCGCCCCGAGAGGATGAGGAGATGAGGAGTCGGGGGGGATGCGGGGGGGCTCATTGATTTCCTCACGCAGAAGACTGCTGATGAGACTTTCTGTGCGTGTAGCTAATTCCAAGCGGCGCAACAGTTTCCCTATTTAGAGGAAACTGGGAAAGACACAGAGCTGAGAGTTTTTCCCAGGGACGGCGTGGTCAAATGAAGGTTGATGATGCAGAACCTGTTCCAGCAGAGAGAGAGAGAGAGAGAGGCAGAGAGAGAAGGAGAAGGAGGAGGAAAAAAAAAAAGAAAAGAAAAAGACACTTACCGGTGTCAGAGGCAGAGGACACAGCAGCCATCTTGAGCGTTGAACCTCTGGCTTCCTCCTCCTCGGGCCCCCTCCTTCGTCTCCTTCTCGCCTCCACGGTGGATTCCTTTCCTCTGGCTTCTTCAGAAAGCGAAGTGGCGTACGCAGGCCTGCTTCTCGGCTCCTACTTTCACTTTAAGCCTCATTCCACTGCGGCGTCTACTCACTTCATCCTCGGTTCCTTGACTCCCACTCGTCCCTCATGCCTCTCAGCACCTCCTCTGCGATCTGCTGTGCGTCTCCCACAGCTTCCTCCTCACCTCGGCCCCTCCTCGGCGTTACCACTTTCTCCTTGTCCACAACGCTTTCTCCTTTGTCTTCTTCTTCTTCTTTTTTTTTGGTTTATCACTCCATGCAGACGGCAAACATTGTGCAATGCAGGAAACTGGATGCCAAATCCACCCCTGCCTCTGCAGCTCCAGAAGGATGTCTCGTCATTTCTTTCTTCTTCTTTTTTTTGTTTGTTTGTTTGTTTTTTTGGTTTTTGAGGCAAAGAGGGGGGAAATGTTCCTCCCACTCACTCCAGCACCACCAGCAGCAGCAGGAGCAGCAGAATGGACCTGTATGCAGACTGCAGTTAGAAGGACTGATGGAAGGAAGGATAGACGCAGAGAGAGAGAGAGGGAGGGTCAGAAACAAGAGCAGGAGAGGGAGAGAGAGAGAGAGGAGAGAGGAGGAGGACTCTTCTGTTTACAGCTGGCTGCTGTCCCCAGGTGCTGCATAACATACAAACACAATTAATTATATAACCCCTGCAGACAGAAAGAACACAAGGCAGAAAGAGGCACTCATACATATAAATATTAACACAAGACAGGAGCTTACGTAACGCCCGAGAGCTCCTATAAATAGCAGATAGCAGTAAGGAGATATAAGGCTGATATTTTCCACACGGAAATTAGCATCGATATGCGCCAATTAAGACAGTTAAGACCTTCAATGTTTTTGGTGGCAAAACCACAAAACAGTAAAAGTCCGAGCATAACACATTCTGTGTTCCCTTCTTAAAACATAATGACACCGTTGAGGCATTTTTTATAAGCGGTCGTTGTCATACTTTTACGCGTTTTGGCTGCATTAGCGCTCGGCCGTTGCCAGGGAGTTCGTTTTTGCCCAAGACATCTCCGTGTGCCGTACAGCGTCTCCCAAGAGTCGCGATGCGACCTCACCCACCAACGGTAACGTCGGCGCGTCCTCCATGTTGTGAGTGGCGTCTTAGCCTCGGGCTAAAGTTAACCAGTTCGGATAATGGTAGTCAGTCGTTGTCGAGATTAGGAGCAAAAAAAAAAAAAAAAAAAAAGAGAAACAATATTTGGGAATTTTTGTAAGAAAGTAAAATAAATACAAAATACCAATGTCAAATTTCACTTCGGGTTAGTTAAAAGTGTTGTTCAATTGCTGAGTTTATTATTATTATTATTATTATTATTATTATTATTATTATTATTATTATTATTATTATTATTATTAATAATAATAATAATAATAATAATAATAATAATAATAATAATAATAATATTTCCCTTTTCACATTCTATTTATTTCGGTGTTTGGTTTTTTTTCCAAATTTATTTAAACTTTAATTTTGTATAATTTCTTATTGTATATTGTCATATCTATAACATATATTACTTCATTATTAAAAGCCCACGATGTCAGAAATCTTTGGTGTTAAGTTTTAGATAACATTTTTTAGTGATCATTTTTTATTTTTTATTTCTTCACTTAGTTACTAAGACTATCTACCATACTTACTACTATAACATAGTAGTGTTTTGTGTTTTTCCGGTCTCCTGTTCTTCCCATTGCCCGATTCTGCATGCGAGGAGCTCCGGTAAAAATAGTAACTGTACAAAGTTACGCATGATGTTGCAATGATCATCCAACATATTTGAATAGATATTTTGCTTACCTTCCTCAGCCAAAGGCTTTCAAGTTGTACTTTATGACCCTGTGGGGGGTAATTTATAGCTTTCTAAGATCTGACCAATGGGGTTTCATCTAAGTTTGGAGAGAAAACAGAAACTAGGTAGAAGAACCTTCCAAACTTCTTTTGATTGGAGAGGAGATGTTGCGTTGCACTATTGCAGCACTGTGTCTTACGGTGTTAATTTAGCAGAAATACGTAGTTTAAATTCTGATAATGTTTGAAGAAGAGAGTTTTTTCAGTTCATAAAATTCAAACAGTTTTTTTTTCCGAATATTTGCGTTGTGGTCCGTACTCCAAATTTTTAATTTAATTTAATTTAATGTAACTTTTTTATTTTATTTTATTTTTACTTGGGGGGGGGGGGGGGGTTATATGTAGCATCCCGATCCACACTCCAGTCCAGTAGATGGCGGTAATGCACATCAGTAAGTCGCTTGAGAAAAAAAGAAGCGAGGCGTGGAAGGCGCCTTGTGTTTTTATACGGAAAGCTTCCGGTTGACAGTTTTCTCTGACAGCCTTGTCCGGCAAACATGGAGGGAGACGAGGAGTTCATGAAGTACCGCTCTCCGCTGGTGTCGCGATATGCAAGCAAGGAAATGGCCTACAACTTCAGCGACAAGAAGAAATTCACCACCTGGAGGAAGCTGTGGATCCTACTGGCCAAAGCGGAGAAGGTTTTTGACGGTTTTTACGTCGCCGTTTGTCCCATTCTGAACGACTTGCGACATTTAGAAGCATCTCAAATGTCCCTTTCTAAAAATAGTGGAGGACCAAATACTGCTGGACTGCAAGCACTTATGGCCATCTACATAAAAATAGGAACTGAATAAATGCTTGTGTTATTTATAATGCAATGACTGTACACAGAAATAATACAGGAAGCTCTAAACAGATTAAAATGATTAAATTAATTATGCGTTTTAATTTTAACTAGTTGTCATTAATTCCCAGTTAATGAGATGCTTATGCTATGCAGTTGCCTTGTCTGCACTAATGAAGAGTCATTCATCTTTTATGCAGAATGTTTAAAGTGGCTGACTTCTCTACTTTTCCTTTATTAGTCGACTAATAATTACTTGACCCGGTTTCTACACTCGCAGGCTGTGTTGAGCTTTGAACATTCATCCCAAAATCAATGAGGGATCATTGAGTATGATGAGAATAAACAAAACAAGTGCATGATTTGACTAACCCACTTTTTTAAAAAAAAAAAATTCCGATGCATTTTCCACAATTTATCCACGGGTAAGAGGAATTAAATTGATTAATTTGACATTTCACCAAATGTCCTGTTTTTTGGTTCATATTTAGATGAACCCCCCCCCCAAAACCCCCTCAAGGTCATGTGACCAGACAGGACACAGTTCAACAGCATCTTAACTCTGGAGCTCTTCTAATTTGATCAGCTGCCTTTGAAGGGGCCTCAGTGAACGTTAACAGGCCCTTTCTCACGAGTGCTGCCTCACATGACATCCTACACGCAGATTCACATTCGCTATTTGGGGTTACTGCAGTGTTGCTAGGACTGGCACTGTTTGAATATAGCACAGTATTTTTTCTGTAACCGGAGACGGCACTTGAAGTATATTTGTGTTCTGACCTTTGCAGCCCAGTCAAAGTTCCTTTTATCTTAGCATTTGGCTTTAAACCGTCTTGGCTTCATTGTGTTCAGTAGATAAATGTGTAGAACTGGCCTGTCTGCTCTCTGACCTTTGATCCCGACTGGTTTCAACAGTGTGCTGCTCATTCCTCTATAATCGAGCCGCTTTCAGATTCCCAATCGACTCTCCATGAACAGAAACATTCCAGGTTGATCAAGATATTAGGAGATTGTGACTGGTAAAGCGTTTTTGTGTGTTGAGTACGAAAAGAAAAGTGTTCAATAAACTCTTGGAGTCAGGGACGTGTAGTGGCGACGGTAGACATGGCCTCGCCTACTCTTGTTTCTTCAAAAACACCCGTAATCGTAGACATCAGATTTAGAACGAAACTCTGCAACCCAAACGCTGGAGCTTGGCGTCGAGACATCTCTGCCTCGTCATTCCTCCTCCCCCCCCTCAGGAACTGGGTCTGCAGATCACGGACGCTCAGATCCAGGAGATGGAGAGCCACGCCGAGGACGTCGACTTCGCCAGGGCCGCCGAAGAGGAGCGGAGGCTCAGGCACGACGTCATGGCTCACGTCCACACCTTCGCTCACTGCTGCCCCTCCGCCGCCCCCATCATCCACCTGGGAGCCACGTCTTGTTACGTCGGAGACAACACCGTGAGTATTTCTCCGACCGCGTAACCCGGAGAGGAAACCTCGCCGTGTTCATTTACATTCTCCGCCTATTTTTGTCGTGTCGCATCTTTTCCCCAGGATCTCATTATGCTGCGCGACGGCTTTGACATCCTCCTCCCTAAGGTGAAGCTCCGATGTCGGTTTCACGACGAGCGCAACCTCAGCTGTTTTTGTTTCAAATCCGCGAGCCGGAACGAAGAGCTGCCCTTATTTAACTTTGCGCGGCTTTCACGGCAGATTTGAACTTAACGTGACATCCGTTGTGTTTATGGAACAACTCAATCTCCCCCCCCAGCTGGCGAGGGTCATCGACAGGCTGGCAAACTTCGCAGACAAATACAAAGACCTTCCCACGCTCGGCTTCACACACTACCAGTGAGTCCGTCCACTTGTTTTCCTCCCGAGTCTTCGCGTTTCTCCGTCGCAAACCTTTGCTTCCCCCGCCCCAGGCCCGCCCAGCTCACCACCGTAGGGAAGCGGGCGTGCCTCTGGCTGCAGGACTTGGCGATGGACATGCGGAACCTGCAGCGAGCCCGTGACGACCTGCGTTTCCGGGGGGTCAAGGGAACCACCGGGACCCAGGCCAGCTTCCTGCAGCTCTTTCAGGGGGACCACGAAAAGGTAGGGGAGGCGAGGGTCGCCGGAGCGGCGGGCGGCGGGAGAGATTCGTTGGCATTCATGGCGTTTTTGTGCCATCAGGTGGAGGAGCTGGACAGGAAGGTGACAGAAATGGCTGGCTTCAAAAAGTACGATATTTTTATGTTTTGCTCTTACTTATTTTATTTTTTTCCTTGGCATCAATAACTGATGTAATGTGAAGATTAAGCTCTAGAGGCGGCTCGTTTTTCCCTCTTTATTTGACGTATTAAATTACGTTGTGCTTGCGAAACGCTAGAAGAGCGCTCTCACATCTCGTCCTGCACGTCCCGACAGCAGCTCTGTGATCCAAACCCTGATCCGAGAACGTCGGCCGCCTCTGGACGTTAACGTCTTTGTCCTTTTCCTCAGAGCTTACCTGGTGACCGGACAGACCTACAGCCGTAAAGTGGACGTCGACTGTCTGTCCAGCTTGGCCAGTTTGGGCTCTACTGTCCACAAGGTATTACGGAGAGCATAAATGTCTCCCTCTAGTGCTTTTTCACGCGTAAATGACGTCGATTCTCTTCTTTAGATTTGTACGGACATCCGCCTGCTGGCCAACCTGAAGGAAATAGAGGAGCCTTTTGAGAAAGAGCAGATCGGTACGTTTCCTACGTTACAGCGGGAAGCCGTCCAGAAACGAAAGCTTAAAAGACAGTTTGAGGTTTAAGAAGTCGTCGCTCCCTCCCGGCAGGTTCCAGTGCCATGCCCTACAAGAGGAACCCGATGCGCGCAGAGCGCTGCTGCAGCCTGGCTCGCCACCTGGTGGCGCTGATGGCCGACCCGCTGCAAACGGCGTCGGTCCAGTGGCTGGAGAGGACGCTGGACGACAGCGCCAACAGGTATTATTGCCAGCGCACGCAGCAGAGCTGCACTTCAGACGGGCTGAAACGATCGTTTTCCACGCTTCTCTTTTGCTGACCTGCAGGAGGATCTCCCTGCCAGAGGCCTTCCTGACCGCGGACATCGTCCTCAGCACTCTGCAGAACATCACGGAGGGTCTGGTGGTCTACCCAAAGGTCATCGAGAGGCACATCCGCCACGAGCTGCCCTTCATGGCCACGGAGAACATCATCATGGCCATGGTGAAGGCTGGAGGGAACAGACAGGTAGGACGGCGTTTCAGATCGTCACATACAGACAACCTGAAGGACTTCAGAGTTTATTTATTTGTAAGCTATCAAAACCAATTCTTCACCAGTCATTTCTTGATTGCACCGGCGTGGCTGGTGACGCGCAACTTGGCGGTTCTGGTTGATCGCAGCCAGAGCTCGCAAGTTAGCGAAGCATGAAATATCGGCACCAACATCAGCCGATTAGGCCTGCGAAGAATGATTATTTGACTTATCGACGATCAATCTGATTTAAAATAAAGTATTTATTTTTTAGTGCAAATTAAAAATACATTCAAATATCCAAGCAAACAAATAATTTGATTACTTTTTAAAATGGAAAATAAATATTTTGTTGCCTAAATACAATAACATGTGAAAAGCTCAGTGATTTCTGCTTGACATCAATTTTTTTAGATTATAGGATAGCAAAAAGTGCTCAGTAACACATTATAATTCTTGTAATGTTTTTTATTTATAATTTTTGAGACTTCCCTGGTCACCATGGATACCGTTCCCGTTTCCCTCCAGGACTGCCACGAGAAGATCCGGGTCCTGTCCCAGGAGGCGGCGGCCGTCGTGAAACAGGAAGGAGGCGACAACGACCTGCTGGCCAGAGTCCAGAGGGACCCCTACTTCACCCCCATCCTGGGCCAGCTGGACGCCCTGCTGGACCCCAGCACCTTCATCGGCCGCGCCCCACAGCAGGTGCGTTTAGACGGCCAACGTGACGCTGCACGATGCTTCGACCTGCTGCTTTTATTTTGGACGGCAAAGTTTCAGAAACCATTCCCTCGGAACATGTTCTCAAAGCGAAATGGCCTTTTTCTTCTTTTCCTCCAGGTTGTGAGGTTCCTGTCTGAAGAAATACGCCCCCTGCTGGAGCCCTTTTAAGTCGAAGATGGACGTAAAGATCGAGCTGGAGCTTTAAGGATAACAGCCACACTAATACCCGTATGGACAAAGTTGAGAGAAAGACGGTAGAATAAAAGTGTTTTTAATTCTGCCTGCTGTTGCCGTGGTTTCTGCCGCCTGATGCAGGAGGAGAAATGACGCCTGGGAGGAAGTTTGTCCTTAGAAACGATCGAATGAAGGAGCCATTAACCACTGAGGGCTGGTGATGGTTGTTTGAACTTGTAGTGAAAATAAGAATCTAGTTTAAAGAAAAAGAGGAATAAATGTCAACCAATTTAGTGTTCGGTTAATCGTTAAACGGAGTATGCGGACTCCAAAAAAGGCCGTCGACTGAAAGAGTAACAGAGCGATAATAAAGCACGAAATGCGCAAAAATATACACATTTTATATTTAAATGAAAAGAAAACATTTGTCTCTAAACTTGTTTTCTGCATCTCTGGAGATTAGTAAAAACTGCAGTACCCGGTTGCAAGCACAAGGGGGCACCATTTACCTTTTTTATATATATATTTAAAACGGTTTAAGGTTTAATTCTAATCAGAATTGGTTCTTTAAATCCACTAAATGTGCTTTTTTTTTTTTTTTTTTTAATCCATGTTCTATTTTCTTACCACTGATTATTTTATTTATTCATTTTGAACATGTAAAGTCCGTTTAGATGGGGACGTTTTCAGGGTCAAACCTTGGCCAGCAGCGGCGCTGTGGAGCAACCCTGACCCTTGACGTCTTTCACTGACTGATGAAGATCTGCCTCCGTGCCTGTACATACATATATATATTTAGTTTTTATCAGGAAGACTCCTCCAGAGCAGTTAAAAAATAAAAATAAAAATCTCAGCCATTTAAGATGAGCAAAAGGAAGAATCTCCCACAGATAGGCTGATGGTGGGAGAGGTCTCACTCTTGGCTCAAACCTTCAAACCGTCTCTGTTTACCCAAACATAATGTCTTGGGTCCTGTTGCTACGACTGAGCGACACTTTGGGCTAATCCGCAATTCAGCCTGAATTTTATGTTTTATTTATATCAGTAAAAATTTGCTCCTGTGTGTGTGTGTGTGTGTGTGTGTGTGTGTGTGTGTGTTAGTGATGGGAATGCAGAGCCCTTGCAGTCCTCCTATGCCTCGACAGCATTCTTTCACATACTCCATGCTGCGTGATGGCCAAAGGGAGGCTTTGATGCGTGGGCACACTGACCAGAAGGTCTATGGGAATTTCTCAAGTCCTGACCCGTCCTGCTGGGGATTTCGGACCCACCCTTGTATTGTAGTTCTGCTGTCAGGAGTTCCTGTTTGACCCATTTTCATGTTAGGCCAAATCAAGGCTGTGAATGTCTGCAAAGGGCCGGTGCTGATGAAACCCATCAACGCGACGAGTACTTCTTGCATTGTGCTCGCAGAGTGGATGATTTCTGAATCATTTGTTTATTTGAATCTGAAATGTGTGGTGTGCTTTTTTTTTAATTTGGCCCTCAAATTGTGAAACAAACTTTGCAGAGTCGCCTCACAGCAGTGACAGCCGCAGGTAAGGGTAGGTCATGTTTCAATGAGCTTTGTGCGTCCGCAAGACTAAACCTAGACGTGTCTTGCAGCAGATTTAAGGGCTGGGCTTTGACTAGGCCGTTCAAACATTTGACTATGCTTTGGTCCAGACCATTTCGTTGTCTGTCTGTTGTCGCATCATTGTCACTGTGGGTTTACATTTATCTTCCCAACTCTTAAAAATAAATATCCCTACAACATCATGGTGCCACCACCACTGTGTGTGTGTGTGTGTGCGTGTGTGTGTGTGTGTGCGTGTGTGTGTGAGTGTGTGTGTGTGTTTGCGTGTGTGTGTGTGTGTGAGTGTTTCCATGTGGTCTAGGGTTGATGCCCGTCAACCAGAGTTACCCTGAACCTCTTTACCGTTTCCCCAATTCATCATTTGGATTTTGTTTCGCGATATCTGAGTCATCGGAGCTAAAAGGCAAATTCAAGTGTTTTCAGTCCCGTCTTTTTCCAGCACGACAAAGTCATGAAGTCGTTGCATTTTGTGATGGTATCTGAGTACTTTTGGTAAATCCCTCTACAGAATGCGTGCATGTGTCTACTTTCCCGGCACGCTGCCGAATTCAACAGGAGCTCCTGCGCAGGAATTCAGAAGGAGAAGCGTGGCGCCAAAATACCATTAACCCCGCTGTTTTCATTAGTGAGAAGAAAAGGCTTCAGAAAATCCCCAGTAGCGACATGCAATGAGTTGGGAGGCCCTTGATGTAAATGTCAGACAAAGAAGAAGGGAAAAAAAAAAAAAAAATTCTGGATCTTCTGTTGAGGTGTGGTGAGAACATGGTTTGTGCAGTGACACCGGCCTTGTTGCTTTTGACTCGGACTCAAGAGGGAAGGTGCTGCGGGAGGCTTGAGTCTGCGCCGTAATCTCTCCTTAACACCTTGCTCAGGCGCTGGTATTCCTCTTATCCACGCAGCGAAACAAAAGCAATGCCTTCCTATCGTGCGGCAGGAGCGGCCGCCTCCAGGAGAGTTATCAGACGCGGGGAGCGGCGGCCCTCTGCCACACTGCGACCCGCCAGGCTCTTCTTATCCGGCGCGTTCCACGTCTGAAGGGGGGGGGGGGGCTTCTCGGAGCTGGAGGCACGCAGAGGACGACTGACTGATGGAGGGGAGGAGGGGGACGACTAGCAGGAATAGGACGGACGCAGAAAAGAGATGGAATTGTCTAGATTTCCAAGAGCTTGATCCGGGGACAGATAGGCAGACCGCAGGCCGGCAAGAAAGTCCCAAGGGAAGGAGAAGAAGAAGGAGAAAAAAAGCCAACAGAGGAGTGGGCATCAGCAGCCGTGATCTCACCCTCCGCTCCTCTCTTTGGCACCGCCTGCCAGAAAGCTGCCCTTTCGCTGAAAAATGCCAAGTGCATCACATTCCTCCGGCCACACAAAGGCCCTCCCTCGTCTCAGCTGCATAGGGCAATCAGACAAGGGGCAATTATATAATTAGGCTGACCTGCGCTGCTGTCCCACTGGTGTGCCGGTCGGGTCGCATTTAAGTTAGACAATAAAGCGAGCTGACCCTTATCGGAAAGAGAGCGACATTCAGCTTCAATGGGTCCAGAATATTTTTTTTTATTTTTATTTTTGCAGCTGAGGTTCGCCGAGTCAACATCTGACCTGCAGGAGAAGCGATAACTCATGTAATATAGATCTAGATGAGCCGCCACCTGGACGTAATGGCCACGACCAAAGTGTGTCATCCGTGTCATTTTGCCCCTTTGCACGTTTTTGCTCTTGATTCTTACATGGATGTTGCTGTTTGGGCCTTGCAGACAAACCATTTTGTTCCCCTTTACTTTCTACTGTAATGTTGTCTGAGGAATGGTTGCAAAAACACTCAAATTTCACATAGAAATTGAACAAATTGAAGTCTGTGGACTTTAAGACATAGTTAACATGAAAAGCTGTGGGTGAAGTTAGTTAATTAAGGAAATAATTGAACGCCTTTAGTTCCACAACTCATAGCTACTGTGACGGGAAATGTTTCGCGTTTTCTGGTCTCAGTGCATGTTTCACTCAGGAAGATCATTGATGGCGCACAGCCTCCGTCCTCCAGCTGTGGGTGTGAGTCATCATCATCTTCTGTTTAAAAATCTGCCCAGTACAAATGTGACAATGGATTAAAGAAATGTTCCAAAGCTCCCCTGAGACGTGGATTTATACCACATGAAGAGGCAAGGATGGTTTCATCAACTCACTCTTTGGTTACCTGGCAACGACTTGTTGAGTGACTTGCCGCAGCAGCAGTTTCAGGTTTTTCCACCGTGACTCATTGTTGCTAAGAAACAGCGCAGAGTGAAAGCTGTGGATAAAAAAAGGAAAGGTCACGACACGGGTTTGGCAATATTTCACATATTTAAAACAAAAAAAAAATAAAAAAAAAAATCGAATCAATTATTCATCGATATCAACCGATACGATACGCTTACATTGTGATACGTCGCATTAACCCTGTGCTTGTCGGCTGCCAGATGTAATCTACACAGATTATTCGTAAATTGCTAACGTTTGACATTTTCTTGTGAGGGGGAAATCACGCCGCCAAATGACGGAGCGATTCCCTCTGTAGCTGCCGTCACAGAGATAAGACCCCCGCTGCTCCCCGGTCCACTCAGGATCTGCCGTCCCAGACGAGAATCGAGCCAGTGTCTCTCTCAGCTGGCCATCGGCCAGCGGTCTCCCCTCGCACCATGGCCTTGGCTTTGGGTGTGTCTCCAGTCGCACGGGACAGCACAGAATAGACTATTGTTGCTCGCACAAGACAGAGGGGCCGGGGGGTGGGGGGGGGTGGGCGGCGGTGGAGGGAAGAGGTGCTGATTCCGATGGCGGGGGACTCAAGATGGCGAGAGGAGAAATAAGCTTTCAACAAGCAGGCCGAAAAGCACACGGGACAGCGACGCATGCCTTCCCTCTGCTGTTCACATACACCTACGATTATCCCATCACACACACACACACACACACACACACACACACACACACACACACACACACACACACACACACACACACACACACGTAGTCTCCTTTGCAATTCAGCCTGTTTTTCCTGGTCTGGTGGTATGCGCGCTCAAACACAAGCTGTCTTCATGCAAAAAAACAATGCTCAGAAAAGAAAACACAACCAGTTGAGGTAATTTAATATGACTAACTTCCTGTTCTCCATCTTAGTTATGATGTAAAGGTTTGCAAGCATCTAACAGGATCTGGAAACAAGACAGGCGGTTTATGAGAGGATGTCCTGTTAAAGTCAGGTGGACTCTGTTGACTAATTAGGGGACTCCTGGAGGCCGCTGTCTGCGCTGGGGTTTATTTATAGGCATCAGAGTAAAAGGGGTTGGACATGTACACGCACACGGCTTTTCGGATTCTTATTTGTGGAAAATGGATCCTTCTTTGTCTCATTCTTTCCACTTCTAACACAGAGAAGCCCAATAAAGTACATAGTAACTGTTTTTTTGTTTTGTTTTGGTTCGTAGTAATATTGGATATTTGGCCGATATCTGATATGCCGATATATTGTATTGCTTTTGGCAAAGCAACCAATATTTCTCATGACTTTAACCTTGGGTCTCTGTCCTCCATCATGCTGGAAAATCTTCTGATCATCACACAACTGTCGATCCTACTGCTGTAGGCAAAAGCTTTGAGCCGGGCTATTCCCTCAGTTAAAAGGCAACCCCACTCCCCTCAATGCATCACTGCTGTCACAACACTTCCCATGGTTTGCTCTTCCAATTCCCAAACGTCCATAGCGATCAGGAGGATGGAGTGTCTTAGAAAACTTTGCCAACCTTGGACTTAATGGCCATTTCTTTGTCTTTCCTGGTGTTTTTCTTGGACAGAAGTCGCAGTCTTTGCACGAGGCCTCCCTATCCTTGCAGAAGCTAATGTTGAGCTAGCTCTGACCTGACGCTAATCCGAACCTGAACACTCTCCAGTGCAGCCAGGCCTCCATTCATATTCCTGCAGACTGTCCGAAGGATTTATTTCAGTCTAGTGTGCTTATTAATGTTTCACTTGTTAATGAACTTGACCGGTTTTATTCCTGCAGACGAAGTGAAGTAAAACGATTTATTTTCATGTGTGGCCATGGATTTGTTGGCAGAAAGTCCAAAGCTGACGATGAAGAAGGAGGAGACGAAGATTCCTCCGAGACGATGACGGAAAACTCAAGAGGACTTAAAGAACGTCTCCGCCCTCTCAAACTCAAACAAACCCGACGGCCGAACCAGCGCCGCGTCCATCGAGTGTGAAGAAAAGTCTCGTGACTCAGGAATTTACCTTTTCCTGACGTCAGAAACGGCAGATGAATAACCCCCGAAGGAATGTCATTGTCTCTTCTGGATCGAGACGAGTGTTTGCCGAAAACATCAGCAAACAGTCATTAGTACTTAAAGGGCTCCGGTTGTCTGTCTCTTTGGGGGAGATTACTGCTTTTGTTGAGTTGAAAGACTTCATATGGAAGAAAGTATCACCCTCATCATAGCTGCAAAAACGTCTCTTTCCAATTACAGACTCTCGCCCACCTCACACGAGATACGCACGAGTCTAAATATGGCTTTAGTTTGTTTGGGTTTTTTTATTTTTTAAGATGCAAGGAACCGCACGCTAGTGGCAGCAAATGGACGCTATCTGCAGTTTTTTTAGACGCTGGCAACAATATCCCAAGATTCGTCTGTCTCCAGAGGTTTGCATTGCTTTGAGTCTTAATCATTTTCTAAAAAAAAAAAAAGAGAGAGAGAAAAACCTCTCGCTGAGGATGTATTTTTGGATTAGATGCAGGAAATTCCCATCAGGCAAATGGAATGCCGTGTTCATTTTTATTGCGACCAAAACTGCCAGAGTCTAGTTTGCACACTCTAAAACTTTCTAAGCCAATTTCAGACTATTGTGGCGTCATGAGCCGCCTGCAAAGAACGCAAAGTAATCGAGAAACCCTTTGACTGAAGGGAAGGAAAAACACTCCGCTGAACTTTTCTGATCGACGCTCGCCGGACGCCTCGACCTTTTCGTCCCCGTCGGACGGCTTCGGCGCGGGGGAGACGGTGTCGTGTTGGAGGGATTATGTAAGAACGCTGACATTTCGTGGCGGGCGGCGGCCTGCTCTGGTCTTTTCTCTCTTTCGCTTTGAGGAGCGGCGGGACATTTCCTCAGCTGGGCCTCGGAGGTCGGCGCCGCCAGCGGCCTGAACTGACGATGTCTCAATGTGACATCAGTGGGATGCGATGTGAAAGAGACCACCACGCTGATTATTATCAAAGGAGAAAAATCACATAATGGGCTCTGGCCTAATGTTCACCAACCCCCCCCCTGAGCTAAAAAACCTCTGCCACTATTTGAACTCACAAAGCTTTTTCCACATCCATCTGATTCGTTTGTTGTGGGAATTTTATCGCCACAGAGGATGTTATGATGTCAGCGTCAAACATTTGATTGAAGCAATGAGCATTGACGTTCTTAAAAATGCGTGACATGCACAATAGACAAAGAATTTTGCAGCAGTTTAAGCTGAGCCGAGGCTTTTATGACAGACGTTACATGACGGCAAGAGTTACTGTCGGTTGTTTTGTGAGGTTTTGCTCTTAGAAAACCAGTGGTTTTAGTTCACGTGCACAAATATTGCAGCCAAACTTCAACGTGAGCTGTACAACTGTAAATAGCAGAGTTACTGCAACAAAATACGATGGCGTGGGAAAAATAAATCACTTCATGACATGTTTGAAACCTACTTTCAGTGTCAATCAAGGCAAAAATCATCTAAAAATAATTTGTATAAAAGCACTTTGTATTGCCTTGTTGCTGAAAAAGTGCTATATAAATAAAATTACCTTTACCTGTAGAAGGTAAAACCCAAACATAACATGCCTCTCTATCAGCCTGCCTCCAGTTTCCATGGTAACCAGCACTCAGGCAGATCCCACGACATCCACGCTCCAAGTTTGGACCAGAGAGCCTCAGATCTCACTACGGCTGACGTTTCCCCGTCCTGCGGAGCAACCGATGCCGATTTTTGACGGATCAAGAGTTCTCCTTGAAAACTACAACACGAGGAGAAGCATTGAAAATGTATATTTACATTAGCAGCAGATGGAATACGGAGGAGCTGCTGCATAATGTATAAAATCACAGCAGAGTTTATTTAATTTATTCAAATCCCTGAGGCAATACCGATTATAGTCTAAGAGACTAAAACTGAAAACAACACATTTTATGTCTTTTCTTAATGAGCTCAGTTGCCTTCGCTGACAGCCTCTCGGGTTTGGTCGTTTGGGTTCTTGTGCTTCCACTGCATTGTTTCAAATCGAGAACATGCGATGACAAATGGTATTTGAACTCTCAACAATATTTAGTGTAATTGGTGCGTTTGGAGTTGTTTTGTCTGTCAAACGGACACAGTCCATTCAGCCGATGAGCACTGTGGTCTGGTCCGGTCCGGTCCGACGGACCCATCCGTCAAAGAAGTTCCACCTTCCCAGTATGTACAAGTAACCTTTCTCCCCGCCTTTCTCGCGTCTTGAGCTTGCATTTTCATATTTCGCTGGTATTTCCGGATGGCTCCCACATTTGCAAAATAAAGGCCATCGCAGTGGTCATTATAAGGCTGAACAATAATAACTGGAGGAACTGAATAAAAGCCTGGAGAGGCTTGTTGACCTTTCGGAGCTAAACTGGTCCTGGCTTCTGTCTGTGCACCGCTGAGCCCATTGTGTTCCCAGACCTTATCATTGTGTTGCAGTTTCCTCTCCGCTGGCGCACGCGCGTGCGTGCGCGTACGCCGCGCGCGGCAGAGCCGTCCTGTGTGTGTTGTGTATACGGCACGCGAGGCCCGATCCGCCGTACTACAAAGGCACAAAGGCTCGAAGTGATGTGTGCCGCTTTCGCACTTTGAGGGACTCGCACAAAGGCAAAAAGCTCCATGGAAAACTTCAATCTGGTTTGGTTTCTTCAATGAAAGCTTGAAATTAACTTCTGCCTCGCGTGCAAAAATGGCGCGGGACTGGTGGAAACCTGGAAGTTAAGCGAGGAATGGGGGGAAAAAAAGAGTGTTTGCGCCGACGAGGTGAGGGTTTTTAGGGCTGTGCCCAAAGTATAGGATTTTTCACAAAACTGCAGCGGACAATCGTTTTCCGCAGCTTGAGTCATGCGATCAACAACCAGGATGTTACCACTGCCGGAGAAGACGAAGAACAGGACAGGAAGTGGTGGGACGATGACGTCGCAGGATGTTTTTCAGTGACTTAGCGCACAGACAAACCTGTTCACGTGCGATTTTAATTGCAGGCCGCCCTGCGTAAAATTCTGTTTTGTTTCGACGTTGGCAGAACACAAAAAAAATATGGCGCATATTTGTGATGGAAGCTTAGAGTTATGGCAGTCTTACAATCCTCAATAATGCTCGTTTGAAGGGGGGGAAAAAATCAAACAAAAAAAACATGTGCTAACAATTTTTGCATTAAAGAAGGCAGCTCAAGTGTGAAAACTAAAGACTAAGTTATTTGAGAATGCATGAGAATCCTTTACCAGCTATCCCAGCTCCACTAGTAAAATAAATAGGGATGATAATAAAAACTGATCTATGTAAACTTTACCCAATTCCTTTTTTAACTATTTGAATTTTCCTGTTTAGACCGATATGTTATACATCAGGGAAATTTTATTTGTTTATTTCAATAATTCTTCACCGAACTATTGGCCTCGTTTGAGTGAATGACGCTGCGGTGACGATTCTGCTAACGTGGAAAAACCACGTATTGGAACGTGACGTGTTTAAAGGAAAATGTTAACAGAGACATTGAGAAAAAGAAAAAGAGAGCCGGAGGAGTGAAACCCTGAACGCACCGTAACTGTAACGAAGTCAGACATGCTGCAACTAGATAAGAACTGGAACGGCCCAGTCAAAGTCCAGCACTGTATTAAATTAAGAATTGAAAATCCATGCAAACAAATCTCTTCCTGATTGTTTAATGAGCAGGAATATCTGGTTTAGTCCTACCCTCCCAATAAATATTGCACCTGTATTTGCAATGACGGCTGATCCTCGCCATGCCGCACTTTTCATATTCTTGTTGAAACCCAGCTTACAAGCTTCCGTCCATCTCACGATGATCCGCCGCCGGGTGTGTCTCTGCGGCGACATCCCAACAAAACTCTTAAACGTTTTGAAGGGATGAGCGAAAGCAAACTTCTCGGCGCGCATGCAGGCGCATTTCTGCAGCGTTCTCTGCACAACAGTGGGGATTTCTTTCCACATCTCAGTCAGCCCTGCTGCTAAATGCCACGGAGGACAGGAGGCTTTGCAACACAGAGGCCCATTCATGGAAGTTAAGAGCTGACGAGAGCTGCAAAGTATTACTACAACTCAGGAATGAGTGATGAGCTCTGCCTCCTCCCAAACTCTCTCCAGCAGAAAGAGGGAGAACAACCAAAAAAAACCCCCGAATGAGAAACCCCGCTGCCTCCACCTGCTCCCTGCCCCCCCCTCCCGCCCCCATCCCTCCCTCCTCCTGCCTCATCTGCCTCATCGGTCGGGGGAAGGAGAAAGGAGCTCTATGATGTCACCGGACGCTCTGTTCTCCTGGACAATACACCCACACCTTCGGGACTTTCCCTACCCTGGCAACAGGGGGAGCTGTTGTGTCCTGGTGGCATGTGTGAAGTGACTCATTGCCTCCTTTGGCCCACGCAGCACGCACACACACACACACACACACACACACACACACACACACACACACACACACACACACACACACACACACACACACACACACACACACACAAAAGATACAGATGACTGGTATGAATGCATACAGGCAGAGGAAGCTCGATCTGAAAGGCGGCCTGTCCTTCCAGATCAACACCCTGCATTATTATTGGTGCCCTTTGTTAAATTTGTGCAAAATTCATCTATCAGTGAGAAAACTGGAAAAAAAAAAAAATCAGCTCTAAATGGGAAACATTTACTAAGTGGGGAGAAAATCCCACATTAGGAAGTAAAACCTCCCGCTTTGAAACGCGGCAGAACGTGTCGATCAAAACCAAAACAGGCGTTTCTGTAACCAACGTTGATCAGAGCAAGTCTAATCCTGGCCACTCTTCAAAATGGGGAAAACAAGAGCACATAGGACTGAAATAAGGCAGGTAAGGAAGTTTTATCGCGCAGGCGAAGAAAAACATTTAAACGTCAATCAGCAAATTTTACATAACCTTTTGAGAAAAGATAAGTTTTTCAAAAAGTAAAATAAATATCTACAATGGGAAAGTTGTGGTAATTTTAAAAGAGTTGTGTCCATTTTTACGTTGTGAAGCAAAATTTTTTTTTTTTTTTACAAAAATCAGATTTATATATGATTTAAGCAACAAAAAAACCAACAAAAAAAAACAACTAGTTTCCAACGTAATCATGAGAAAAAAAATGAATGCAGGATTTATTACACTTGTGACTTCAGAACCAATAACTTCTGAGTTCAAGCCGCTTTTTCTTCCCACATATTTGCCCAACCATACAGTTTTTGTGTCCACCTGTAATGTGATTGGTCAGAAACTTGAAGTGGGTGTGGCTAATCCTCTGGTGGATTCTGCGGGGGGAGGGGCCTCTCTGGATTTCCCAGGAGTCCTGGCGCTCGACGTCTTGTGAAGCGTAGAGTGAGCCAGCCAGGAGGAGCTTTCTCTTTCCATCCAGAATGTTCCTGCAGAGCAAAACGAAGCCTTGGCGTTGCGATAGCTTGTGTGTTCACAGAGAATGTCACGTTGAAGAAAAAAAAAAGGGCCAGGATCAACTTGACACTTTTGAGTGAAGTCAAGAGGAACAAGATGCTAAAACGCAAAAAAAACCCCGAAAAATCAAAATAGCTCCCCGCTACATGCCTTCTCTCAGGTTCCTATCTGTCAGCCATTGTTGCGCACACATTTTCCACACATTTTGACATCCTGGACCTCGTTAGAGACAAAAACCCGCCCGGCTGACGGTGGGACGCTGCCAAGATCTCTGGCTGATGGGGGCCGATAAGCCAGTTTCTACAACAAACTACCTCTGGCCATCAAAGCTATCCTACCATTGTTCCCTCAAGCGGAGGAAGCCAGGTTTGTTGTGTTATTGTTGGAAGTGGGAGAAAGAAGGAGGGAGCTGGAATCGGCGCGCATCCACACGCGCGCGCGAGGCGGCGTGACGCCGTCTGTGTCTGTTTTTCGCGTCCGTTTTGCTCCCTCGCTCTTGTCTGCGCCTCGAGTGTGAAGCTGGTCGGCGCGGGCCGGGGAAAGCCGTCAGCGCGAGCGCTACCTGAGTCAGAGCGGAACACGGGCTTAAAGCCCAGGGCAGGAAAACACCTGGGAGCCGAAGGAGAACAAACAAATCCAGAGGAGGAAAGAGGAAGATGACGCAGGATGAGGAGGGGAAGAGCAGAAAGCGTTTTAAGCCGTGCGGAGTCCAGGAAGAAGGCCGGGGTGGGAGTGGGGGGTGGTGGGGAGAGAGGAAAGATCCGGTCCAAGCGTCAGACTAACGAGGTTGTGCAAAAATGTAGTTGTTAATTTCTAGTTTTCAGGTAGTTCATTGGCTATTGATCAACTCTCCCAAATCCTGATCAGCTCGAGTTTATTGAACCTTCAACAAAAAACAAAAATAACAAAAATCACTTAATTAGTGAAAACCACCTCTGGTTCTCGGCCCCTGGTTGGGTGTGGTGCTTTATCAAACATGGCGGATTGATGGAGCTTTAAAGAGACTTTTGCTACACAGAAAACCGCGGTGGATTCTGGGGAAAACGAGACGGTCAGAAGACGCAAACATTAAAGCCATTTAGTCCAGAATGACATGAAATATGTTAAGAGGAGTCCAGGCATGGTGGTGGCATCATCATGCTGTGGGGCTGTTTTTGCATGACACACAGTGGATGAGAGAAGAGGAAGACTCCCCATAGCTTCATTCATAAAGAAAGACGCCGGTTGGTAAATCTTTCTCTTTCAACACCAAGGCCCGGTTATGGCTTTTTTTTTTTTAACATTGCAGGGAAATACGAGAAGGTTTTCACACAAAATATAAACGACACATTACAATTTTCAGATACGATGACATAAACCAATGTTTTTGTTCTTCATTCATTCCATTCTGTTCATGACGTGATTTTAGGACGAAAGCAGTTTTGCATATAATTTTCTATCCCAGTTTTTTTGTTTAGTTGGTTCTGATTGGTCACTTGGACTGTACAATTGATTAACGATAATCCTTATTTCCTTATTTATCCCCGTTTTGAAGATGCTCTTGTTTCTTTACCACTGCACCGTATCCATGCCGTTCTCCATGGCAACCTGACCCCAGGTCTACCTCACCTGTCGTCCAATGAGCGCCGGAGATCAGCGTCTTTCACCGCCTTCTCGTCTAGTGAAGTCTGATAAGGTTGTTGTTTTCTACAAAGAGGCCACTTGTGAAGAATGCAAGCCTCTTTTCTAGCCCGACATATTGGATCTTACATCGGATCAATCGCTCGTCTGACTGGATGCTCTGCTTTACACCTACATTTTGCTCCCACAGTGTTGGGACTGTGGCTTTCTGGACGTCTCGGCTGTAGTTTCGAATGGATGAATAACCATTTTTTCCAAGTCTTTCCCCCAAGTCTAGTTCACATTGTGAACAGCCCTTCCTCAGAAACAAGGCGTAGAGGGGCCTGGGCCGCTGCAGCTGCTCAGACAAAAACATCCCCGGCACAGAACCGGGCCAATCCAAAGTTTCTTCCCACTCTGTCTCTGCAGATGGCATTGTTTCCAGACACAATTTTCATTGTATCTAGAGTAGGAGGCGATGGAAATCGCTGGTGCCACAGACGCCAAACGTGTTTGTCCTCAGCGACCCCCAGCAGCAGCTGAGAACCAGCTTGACACTTTTGAGTGAAATTAAGAGAAACAAGATGCTAAAAAGAAAAATCTAAATATCTTCATATCCACAGACATGCACATGCTTTTTCTCAAGTTCCTATCTATCAGCCAGTGTTGCGCACAAATTTTCCAGACATTTTTGATATCCGCAGACATGTGCCAGCCTCCTCGCCCTCCTAAACCCGACCCAGCCCCTCCTGCTCTCGTCTTCTGGGAGGTAAAGCCTGGATTTCCCCGTTTCCACTCTCTCTAGCTCTTTAACAGCTAGCGCCTTGCTCTCACCCTCTCATTTAACGCCACTCCTCTCATTTCCTCTCCTCCTCCTGTTAAACCATTAGGCTCCTTTCAGAAAAAGACTCTTCCTTTTTCTTTTTTTTTTCTCCCTCTACCTGCGCCACTACAATGGACCTGACCCGACAGAACATGCATCGACCAGTTTCTCCTTTTTCTTTTTTTTTTTTTTTTTTATTTAAACACACTCCCATAATTCCCTCTGATGCATTAATAAAACCTAGTTGCGTCTGGCACTTTTCGTCTGTTGAGGCATACCTGAAGCTTGGTGCAATAACGGCAGATTGAAGCTGCATGCGTGCGTGGGCCGCAGGTGGTTATTAAAACACACACACACACACACACACACACACACACACACACATACACACACACACACACACACACACACACACACACACACACACACACAGAGAGACGTATATATGTGCAGAATTATCCCAAAATGCTGAGGTGGAAATTCCTCCGAGGAGCTCTACGAGTCTGTGCCGAGAAGGTGACGTCTGGGTGATTTATTGCTCTCTCGAGTTTTACTGAGCAGCTGCATCACGGCGACTCAACAAAGATCACCGCCTCCAAATTACACGGCAGTCAACCGGGGGTTCGTTACATTAATTACCTGCGACATCCTGAGCTGATATTACTTCTTTCTTTTTTTTTTTTGCCTACTGTGGCTTCCATTCAGTAAATACATTTCCTGAACGTGCAAAGTGTCGGCAAATGGAGGCAAGTCGAGCGAAGACGCAACGCGGCTTGATTTATTTCAAGCCTGTCATCTCAGTTAGCTGGATGGCTGAAGCCACATTTGTTGCCCACAGCTAAGTGCTGCTGACCACACTCCATCTTCTTCTACAATATGTCACAAAGCTGCATCTGCACTGTCTCTACAGATCATAGAGTCCTGAGTCGTCTCTTATGTTTTCTTATTTTAGTCTCATCTATAGACGTCAGGCCTCTGACGTCTCTGAGATGACCTTGTTTTTGTTTTTTTAGTTTTCTGGTTTAGTTTTGATATTTTTATCAAAAACCCTGCTGTTGCAGAGTTTGTGGTGCCGTAGTTTCCACATCCTTTGTAAGGAAAACCGTCCCGCAGCATCACAGTTCCTCCGCCGTGTTGGGTAAAAGCTGCTTTGACATCGTCTTCAGGGACGCGCAGAAGAAGAAAGAAATACAGAAGGAAACTTAAAGAGATAAGACATCAGGACAATCTGCACTATGACCTCACGGTTCGACTTGACTGAAAACAGCAGAATTGAATGACGGAGAGTCACATGTCCTCACTCACACATTTCATGATTGTCTTCATCTTTCATTTTCCTGCGCCAAAAGACGTCGAAGGAGACGAGATGTCAGCCATTTCTTTTTGCAACAGTTTGACACCCGAGGGATTATTTCTCCGTCCTCTGCGCTTTGGCAAGACACACACGAGTTCCCATCCATCTTCGTTCGCCACGATTACAGTTATTATAAACTTTTTGAAATGATTGCGCTCAGTGTGGGCACAGCACCGCTGAGTGGGAACGCGTCTCACACGAACAGCACGCTCACTCGGTCTACGCAGTTCGGAAGAGCGGCCAGAAGAAACACGTCACAAACAAAGCGATCCCGTGGATTTCACATGTGAGCGAGTATTTCCTTCACGCGATCCATGGTCTCTTCAACGTGTTTCACATTCGATCACATACTTTGCACATGTGCACCGCACATATTCACGCCCGATCAGATTTTGCTCCATGTGAAGATCAGGTGATTGAACTGAATATGTAAAAAAAAAAAAAAAAAAAAAAAGATTAATCTTAGATCACATGTGAAAGTGAGGTACCACATAAAAACCACACATGTGGCTCACACAAATGTTCACATGTGAATTGAAGTGAGGCACATGCGTGATTTTAAAAGACTTTGTGGTAAAAACCCATGTGAGAACATGTGAATCCCATGTGAGAACATGTGAAACCCATGTGAGAACATGTGAATCCCATGTGAGAACATGTGAATCCCATGCGAGAACATGTGAATCCCATGCGAGAACATGTGAATCCCATGCGAGAACATGTGAATCCACTGGGTTTTTACCAAGAAACGTTCCAAATGTGCTTTCACATGTGTCACACCTTTCACATGTGGACATTTGTGTGAACCGCACCTGCGGTTTCACATGTGACTTTCACATATAAAACCAGATGCTTTGTTTCAGATGCTTTTATTTTCCCAGTCCCCCTGGGATTTATGTTCTCAAATGAAGAAAGGCACTGATGTAAAAACCGGAGTCTTTCTTTCTAAAGCTGCTGCAGTGAAATATGACTTCATTTGTGCTTCCGGTTTTATTCACCCGATGAATTTGCGTTTCCTTTTTCACGCCAGCCAACCGTACAAAGAACAAAACAGAGTCTTCTCCGACCCGCTGCAACGTTCGCGGCGGCTGCAAGCGGCAGTCACACGTCTCCATTTCTGCCTTTTCTTTATTTTTAGCAAACACTTTGAATTACTTCAGAGAGGGAAGTGTGCCCCGTTCCCACACTGGTGTTTTTGTCACGGCCCTGTGGGCCAATTTCATGACAACATACGAAGCGTTTCGATTCGGTCCTCTCAGAAACAATGTCCTGTTCTCTGTGTCAGGATGTGAACATGCACACAATGGGCAGCTGTGGAGAAAAGCACAGTCATTACCGAAAGAATCATTTTGCAGTTGCTCTGAAATCTTCTTTACCTTCTGGGTTTTTTTTTTTGTTTAGGTTTGTAAGTTTACTCTGCCGCGCAATAAATCAGCTTGAACGCGACGAATCGCACTAATTCGACGCAGCCTGCCATGCTGAATACGAACCCTCACTCTCTGCCTTCGTGACCCCCGCATCGTGAGCGGGAGCCGTCACACACCCCGAGCGCACACACTGACACTGAGCGGAATAACAGATGATGGACCGCGTGTCACATGCACAACATCTTCAGGAAGTAACCTTGTAAACAGGAATGACTGGGAGGAGGCTCGCCGTGAAAACACACACGGCTCAGGCGTTCGGCTTCAGACCCGACGGTTACAAATACACCTGTATTCCAGCCCCGTTTCCCCCGTTTCTATTTCTGGAACAGTTATTCTGAAAAAGACTCGGTGGCTTCATCCGGAAACTCTGCTCTTCTTTTTTTCACATTTTGGGCTTTAGGGGTTTCTGGTCTCACATTGAAAAAGAGTTTCAAAATTATTCCTGAAGAGGACATGAACATGACACATGGTTTTAACTTTTCCAGCTGGAAAGCTGAAAAGTGTGGCATGCATCACTCTAAAAGCCCTAAATAAACCGAGAACTGTTCCTATTTGTGACCCGAAAGCACATTTAGGAGAAGCGATGGCCTACCAAGAACACGGCCGTCCACTCACACCGCCGCTTCAGGCAAGAAGAAGGGAGCAAAATAAACGTAGTTTAACTCTGGAGGAGCTGCAGAGATTCACAGCTCAAGGAGAAGTGGCAAAAAGAAAGTGGTTGGTGTAAGAAAGTCGTAGCGCCTCCTGGTTAAGATTTAATACAAGAAAACTTGTGGGAAAAGATGCTCACTTGAGATCAGAACTGAACTTTTTAAGCCTGCAGGTAAAATCCTACAGACAGAAAAGTTGGTCACAGTTAATGGGAAGATGTAAAAAAAAAAAAAAAAATACAGTAGTGTACAGTAAATATGAATTTTACCGCACTTCTATTTTTAAAACCCGTATAAATACTGGCAACCACAGCTGCCGGTAGTTCAAATTAGAGACGTTTCTGTTTCGTTTTTAAACTGTGGATGGATCTGAATGAAGGGGGTTTTTCATCAAATGATATAAATACCATTGAAGGCTGCAAAAAAAATAAAAAGGTTCAGGTGTTAGAAGCCCCGACCCGAACTCGATTACAGACTTTAAAACTGGACGTTCACAGGCACTCCCTAAAAAACTCTCACAAAATACCGAATTAGACGGACTGAATTCCAGTGAACTCACAGTTTTGATGACTGGATGTAAAATCTTGTTGCTTCCACTTCACAGTTATGCACTTATTTGTGTTGGTCCGTCACATAAAGCCCCAGTAAAATACATTGAAATCAGTGGCTGCAACATAAACATCAAAGCGGCGCGAATGCGGCGAGTCGCTGTACCGTCGAAACGGACTCGTGGGAACAAGTCGAGTTTGTTGCAACCGCAGCCCTGTGAACAGTTGTTGAAATCAATAATGTAAGTGGTTAGCAAATAATCCCGCTACTTATGAAGCAATCCCTCACGGAAGCTTAAAACTGCGACTTTTCTGACTTCCTGCAGCAGCCAGCTTCGCCGCAGTGCTCTAGAGTCGAGCATTTTTGTGCATAAAACCGTGAAACCAAAGCTGGCACAAAACTGTTAGATCAACTGAAAGGCAGAAGAAAAACCAACAAACTCAGAGCTCAGGTAAAGAAAGGCGCTTTTTTTTTTTTTTTTTCCGCGTGTGTGCAGTGTTATTAATTATACGTTGTGGTTGAGCGCAGTAAGCCGGTGGTTTTCATTAAGAGCCACTGCAGCACAGTCCCCCTGTACAGCAGGATAGGGAGGGGAGGAATGCTGCTGTATACAGATTCCTGGAGCTGAACAAAACCATGGCATTCCTCACCGAGGTGTTTAGACGCCGGCAGCTCGGTGTGGTCCGTCCTCGCTCGCTCGCTGGGTCATCGCGACGTCTGGACCAGCAAATGGCCGTCCAGCAGAGATCGAGCAAGTCTGCAGAGCAAATACCGACAGACGAAGAGAACTCCTGCTCTTTCTGACTCTTGTTTTCAAGCAAGCCATCACAACATCGCTTCTTTTAGTAACGTTTAGTAACGTTTTTCCCAGCCTCTCCCTGAGAATTAGATGCTATAATGAGCTCAGCTGACGCTCAGTTCCTCCAGGGGTTTGCTAATTGCTGCTGGCTAGTCTGAAGGAGCTGAGCAGCGGAGGAGGAGAGCTCTGTGAGGCGGAAGCTTGGAAAAAGCCTCGAAGGCGGCGCGCTTCCTGCCAAGCGTTTTGTTGCCACGGGAGACTCGAAAGAATCAAGGCAACGTTCCAGGTGTGTTTTTGATGAGGGAGAAACATGATGACATTGTGTAAAACTCACAAAAAGTCGGTTTTACATAAATGGGTAGGATATACATCAGTTCAGTGCAAGACAATGAGTTGCTGGTTCAAACGCCTTTGGCTGATGTTCAAACTCCCCAACACGCCATTGCGTATGATTGAACTCTCCTTCGTTTTCTGTCCTAATTCGGCCACATTCTTGGCGTCAGAGCAACCTGAGACCCCGAGGGAACGGTCAGCCTGGGAAGGGGTCAACCGATGGCTTTTTTGCACGACGATCCCAGAGACACGCTTTGGAGACAGACTATCCCCGCGACTAATTGGAGGGGACGACCCGTCCTGACCAAGCAAGCGGCATCTCGGCCGAGACGCGGCGGCACGAACAGAGTCGATTCCTGTTCTTCGGCTGGAAAAGAAAAAAGAAAAAAAGATGACCAGACTCTGGGTGGAGGTGGAGATGGAGATGGAGGGAGGGGGTTTGACTTCAGCTATGCGATCGCTGCGTCAAATTAACCACTGGAGCTTTTCTGTGGAAGAGGAGAAACAAGAAAAAACGAGGGACGAAATCAAATGCCGCCATTGTTGGAATGGACGATTGGTTCAGGGTGCTGTGACCTTCACCGGATCTTCTGAAAAGCTCCTAAATGTTTGAGCGAGCGCTGTCATTTCTCACTCGCTTTGTTAACATAGAGGGCCTTCTGTCCTCGCTCTTCGTGGGCACAGTGTGTATGCGTGTGCGCGCGTGTGTGTGCATAGAGACGTGCAGCAGTCGAGGTCGGGATCTCATTAATTTCCTTGAATTTAACAAGTGTGGACTCGATCTGACGGGTCGCAGGAGTTCGGCTGTTTGCTCGGGGTACAGGTGCCTCCGACGCGTTTCTCTGTTTCTTATTAAATTGTCGTCAGGAAAGAAAAAAAAAAAGAAAAAGTGGTTGATGGATGTCTTTCTCTCACTGCGATGGTGGTGGGATGTTACAGTCGCAGGTGTGTGTGTGTGTGTGTGTGTGTGTCGGGGGGGTTCGGGGGTTGGAGGAAAATCCACGGCAGGGAGATATGAATGCAGGGAAAAACCCTGCCTCCAGTCGGGAACCTGTTCTCCCCCCCCTCCTCCTCCTCATCATCATCATCCTCTTCCTCCTCCTCTTTCCTCTCCTTAGAAACTAAACACACAGTCGTAAATCAGCCACGGTTTGAACATGAAGCAAAACCTGCATCTCTCTGCGTCGTCCAATCCACCATCGCCGATTCTGCAGTTTAACTTGATCTGATTTTACACGTTTGGCAGCTTAAAGACGCACACAAACGCGGCAACAATCCGTTAAAAGTCGCATGAAAAAGTCCAACTTAAAGCATCAAAATGTGTGCAAGCAATTAGCTCCGCTTTTAAATATTCATGAGCAGCCACAGTCACCGTTTCCCTTAACGTCACCACTACTTCCTGTGTGTTGCGCGGCGCTATGGTATCCCAAGCCAGCGAACTGCCAGTGGCCTTGGCGAAGCGTCCAAATATGAAACGCGGTGTAAATATAGCCGCACAGCTCATGCCGTTTCCTCCGTCCAGTCTTGTTAGAAAAACAATGGCATCCTATTATTCGCCGGGGCTACGGTGAAACTGGAAGAATGGCATGCTGGAACATTCCTGCTGCAGAGCAGACCACAGGTTTGCATCGAACCGATCATTCACCTTTGGCGGGCGGCAGGTTGAGTTTTCATTTGTTGCTCGAAAAGCAAGAACTGAGTGGACCGCTTTGAGTTTGTTGTGGATTTTCCTTTAGCCACACAGAGACAAAAAGAAATACAGTATTGAATACATGCATACCCGGTAAACGTGCTTCACAAAGCTGCACAGAGGCCTTTCAGTTAGTTTTGATTTTAAAATGTTTTACCAATTCCAGATGCTGAGTGTGTGCGAGCAGGATGATCGTTGCTCTTCACCTTCCAGCTGTCGATTGTTGATTTGAGGTGAAGGCCTCCCGCTCCGGTTTTCTTTGACCTTTGCAGGACAGCGATGCCCCCCAAAACCCGCCAGCGTCTTGACACGACGCCGCAGTTTTCTTTGGTTCGAAGGCGTCACCTTGACTACGCCAGACGATCTTTCCTGAGGATGAATAGCACGAACTTTGTCTTCGCCTGACCACAGCGCCGTCCGTGGGCGGCTGTGAATGTCAGGCAGGCTGGAAGTTGTTTTCGAGAAGCCAACCAATCGAGGCAAAGCGCCGCGGTTTCTGACGAGAGGAATGGTCATAAATTCGGCCAGGATTAAGCTGGACTTATAATTGGATGTGAAGTAGAGACTGACTCTTCCTCTGAATCTGTCCAAAGACGTGGGACCAGATTGAAGCTGTGCATCTCGCCAAATATATCTGAGCCGCATATGACATGATAAGTGCAACTTTTACATCCATTTTTCCAGTTTAAACAAAAATGGAAAGCGTGTCATCACTTCCTGCTAAAAAAAAAAAAAAGCAGACCTCTAAACCTGAAAGCCTAAAATCAACATAAGTCCATAAAGTTGACTTCATGCTGCAGGTGCTTTTGAATCTTCAGTCAGAAACACACTTTAAGTCATTTTTAGGAAAAAAAAACAACAAAATGTCTCCTAACATTAAAAATGTAACATCGTCTCGCTGATTTGCTATTGTTGGGCCTTCGTTGTGCAGCCAGGCATTGTCCAGAAATGTTCCCTAAACATGAGAGAACAGGGCCGTGCAGAGACCACTAAAGGGGCAGGTGCTCAAAAAGAAAAAAGGGCACATCTAATCGCATTTTAGGACAGAATATTAACAAAGTCACACAGCTTTCAGAGTTTAATTAACAATGATAAATTACAAATTGTGAGACATACAATCAAAGAACATCTGCCTGGGTTGCTGTACTTGCAGTGGAGATGAAGACGGTCCATTCAGAAAAACAGCTGCAGCAAACTTTAACGTGGCACTGCAGAAAAAAAACAAAAATGTAATTAATGCATGTCACTATGAGAAAAGACTACTCTTAACATAATAAAAGCATAATAGCTGCATTATAATATTAAATATATGTGTTCACTACCAAACACTGCAGGTTGATGATGGTCAGAACCTTTACTTTTTTTGTTCTTACCTGTGGTACTGGTTCTGACCCAGTTGGTCAACAATCCAGTACCTTTCGCTGCTTCTAGCAGATCCTTTCTTTTTTGTTTCTGACGTCTCTCTTTACGTGGCGTCTTTGAACTGAAACAAGCAAAACGTAATGAACTATAATAAACCACACTACCAGTTCTTTACCCTTGTGTTTAAACCAATATGTTTTTCAGTCCACAGCATAACAATATTAATTTCAGAGAAAATGAGAGCTCTCCTATGGAGGTCAATTTGTTTCACAATTATTCAATTAAAATACTAACCTCAATTAAATGATATAAAATTGTGATCAAGACATTTTGAATTGTAACATTTTTTCCAACAAAAAAATGTTTAGCTCAATTTTTTTAAAAACTGAAATCACAAATTTTTATCTCATGACTTAAAAAAATGATTTGCAAAACAAACAAACTTATTGGCGCATGTCAGAAATCTTTGCTTGCTATTTAAAGTTTTGCTTGTGATTCTTACATGATGTCCTTGGCAGAGCCTGAAATCAAACCAAAGATTTCTGATGTGTGCAAATAAAAGTTCATGTTTGCCCCTTCATTAATGACAGAAGCAGTTTGATTATTACATCCATTATATCTATCATGGTAGTTCAGGATGAGTTATTTTTAATTCTAAATGAATGTCCTTGTTGGACTTTTATTTATTCTCCTTCAAGATACATTTACCTAACACTAGAATAAATTCAATGTACATCATTCACCAAAGAAAATTAGAAAATCGGACATATATCCATGATGGAGATGATTCTGGTTCTGGACGGGCGATGTGCCGCTATTGCATCAGTAATACTGAATAATGACTGCTGTCATTAACAATACAGGGAAGCTTTTAGTTATCTTGCTTTGCTAGCAAAGTCACTAGCTAGCAGCTAGCTCATAGCACAACAACAACAGCGGAATGTCTGTATGATAAAAATACTGGATCGATAGATAAGAACAGCTTTTGCTCACCTGGCTGTTTCCTCCCGCTCAGCAGATATTCAGAGAAAGGCGGACTCAGAGAGCGGACTATATTTTCCTCCGCCTGTCTTTTTATATTTCATTTCTGCTTAAACCGCGACTCCGTGCTGAAGGAGAAACGATACAACATTTAATGTTTCCGTTTTCTGACAAGTAACAAGGCGACTCCAATTTTTTCACCAAAAATATTTTTTTTTAATTCACCAAAAACGTTCGCTAGCTTGAGCTCCGCAGTTAGCCGCTGTATCTCATCGCGCGAGAGGCAAGTGCGTTGTGCGTCACGGGCAAAAGGTCAAAGGTAACAATGTTTCCGAGGGCTTATTGTGTTTTTGCAAAGTAATAATAATAATAATACTAATAATAATAAAAGGAATAATTGTAGTACATGTGTAAGAAAAAAAAAGAAAAAAAAGACCAATAGGGCACTTGGGGTCCTGGAGCAAAAGGGGCAGGTGCTCAAGCCCCCATAACACCCCCCTCTGCACGCGCCTGTGAGAGACCGTCAAAGGTCAGGACTCCTAGAATAACTCCTGTGATATTTAGATACACCTTGCTCTGTCCCGATAGGTCGGCTGGAGGTGTTATGAATGGAGAGAATAATAATAATAATAATAAAAATAATAAAAAAGGCAATTTCTCTTAGCAACTCTCCTGCTTTTCCAACAGGGATTGTGAAAATGGGCTGAAATGTACAGATGCTGGAAATCCTTTGTCAAATTTGACTTTATTTTTATTTTATTTTATCTAATCAACCAAAACAATTCAGCTCCGTCTTCTGAGAATCACATTGTGAGGTTTGTCTGGTTTTATTTTGTGTTAAAAAAAAAAAAGAAGAAAAAAAAAGTTAATTGCTTTCCAAAAGTTTCATTTTTTCTATTAATAAACATGTTAAGCTGGAATTTTAGCTCTGAAATCTGTTATTGAACTGCTGGTGTTTGTTTAAATAATAACACAAAAAGACTTCATTTCCCAGAGTTCATCGCTACTTTATTTGCTCCCTGATACTGACGTCAGATCATAAAACCAGCTTTATGTTCACAGACAGAAGTGTGTAAAAAAAAATATGATAATAGGATTTCATATTTTATCCTCCCTAAACAATATAACTTTATAATAACCTTAAAATAGCAGGAATAAGTCAAACATCTCCCCTTCAAACAGGGAAATTACTCGACAAATAAATATTGTTTTCCATCTCATTAAATGCATAAATAACACACACACTCCTATTTATGCTTATCTTAAGTAGCACGCGCTAAAGTCACCGGGACAGCGAGCGCGTGCGCACAAAAAACAAAGCAAAAAAGAAAGAAAGAAAAAAAACGACTCGGCGTTTTTTGCCGCACAAACATTTGCATAAATCCAGACGGAGGGGGACCGCCGCGCGTCAGCCGCGGTGTCGCTGGTTTTGCAAAGGCCTTTTCTTCAGGCAGGGGGCGGGAGAGAGAGGAGCAGGTCGAGCACTGGGGTCCACTGGGAACCAGCCCTTCCTCACAGCAGCAGCAGCAGCAACAGCAGCACCACCGCCGCCGCGTAATCAGGCTGGTCCAGGGCAGGAGCCGCACAGCACTTTGCTCTCTGATAAGACTCCTTGGAACAAGAAAAAGTAGAAGAAGAAGAAGAAGAAGAAGAGAGCAAACTGCCACTCCGAGCTGCCGCAGTAAATTTACAGCAGGATTTTTGAGACGCATCACGGTTAATGGAGGATGAACTTTAGGTTGTAACTTTTTGTGTCTTTATCTAAAATGCCATACTAACAAGCGGAGACTTTAAAAAAAAAAAAAGAACGTTTCATGTTCATCCGTACGTCTTGGTGAGTTTTGGACCTTTGGCACAGGAACGTTCCTCAGTTTGTTTGTTTCCAATTTAATTACCAGTTCTCTTTTTTTCTTTTCTTTTTTTTTTCCCACGAAACAACGCGAAGCAAGGTGAATCCTTGGTGACTTTAAGAGACGCATATTGGGTTGAAAACAACAAGAAGAAGAAGAACACAAAGCTGGAGCTTCGTTACTGCCGAGGATTTACTTTTTGAAGAGATTGGAGCGCCTTCTCGCTCGTCTTCATCCGCGGGACGGAGCTCACAGGCGCGCACAGCTCCGCGAGCCGAGCCGCTGTTCCCCCCCCTCCTCCTTCACCTCCTCTTCCTCCTCCTCATCCTCACACTCCTCATCCCTCCCCCCTCCGCGCGCCGAGCTGAGGAGAGAGGCTCGCTCGCGCCTCCATAAATGCCCGGTCCGTTGGAGAGGCTCGAGGCTGGGCAGCAAGATGAGCTCGTGGGTCCAGCTGCTGCTGCTCGCGTGGCTGGCGGCGTGTGCGCGGTTTGGCGTGGCCGGGGTAAGTAAGATACATGTGTATATATATATATATTATATATAAAAGGAATTAAGTCACCGGTAAACTTTTACTGACACCTGTTAAAACTTGGCTACGCCTTAAACTTTAGTAAAACCGTCACCGCGACAACCTCGAAATAGGCTAAACTTTTTGTGTCTTACCTTTTTAGTTATGTTTACGTGTCAAAAAGACGTGTCGAATAAGCGCACCTGCTCCAGCCTGGTCTTCTGATGATTCCCCTGTGCGGTGGTTTGTTGGCACAGAGAACAAACCCACCCTGACTTTCCTTGTTTAGACCCAAAACACGAAATATGGGAGAACATTTGATTTGAAGCTGTTGCCTCCACGTGGTTGGACGTGATGCGTTCAAGGCCTCATATCAAACTCCTGGGTTACAATTTGGGAGTCCAGTTTTTCTTGAATGCTCTACCTAGGGGTGACTAGGCAGAGCATAAATAATTATACCCAAGAGAGAGAGAGAGAGATAAAGAGAGAGCAGTTAGACTCATGTGCATGTTTTTGGATGACCTGGGGAAGCTGGAGTACCAGGAACAAGACCACACAGGCGTTGGGAGAACAGGTTAGTTCAGTAGTCAGCTGTGCAACAGGAAGAAGACGTGACTGTGACCGGTTTGTGGAGCGGGTTTGCGCCACACGCAGGGAAAACGAAACACACGCGCCTGCAGCGTCAGAGGACGAGCTTTTTATTTCTGTTTTCCTGCATTTAAAACCGATTGGATGTAAATCTTAAGGTAACTTCACACCTACGAATGGAGGCCCAGGTTGTTGCACGGTTCAAAACGGAGGTTCCCGTTTGTCTCCTCTCTAACCCAGCAAACCGGTTCTGTGTTTGGTCGAAGCCGTCCCACTTGTGTCCCATCCGCACGGAAGCGCGCGTCTGATCCGGACGTAGCGCCGCCGTCGAGCTGTGACATCTTTCTGGAAAGGCCAAAGGTCGCCCTGTTTTAACTTTTAGTCTCCGTTTTCGTGCAACGGTTGCTGCATTGCAGCACTAATCTGTGGATGAAGTTTTCTCCCCGAAGCAGTCAGACAGAGAGAGAGAGAGAGAGAGAGTGGGTGAAATCTGACCGTGGGCTCTGTTCAAACAGGAAATCCAAACCACACCGGGGGTCCTATGTGGGTCAAGTGAGGCTTGACCAGAAATAAAAGGAAAAACAGGCAGAAATTTCTCTTGCTGATAAGAGGTTGGACTTTTATCGGCTTCCGCTTGCAGATTTCATCGGAACCAGGCGAGTCCTCTCCACAGCCATCAGCCTGTGCCACTGACCTCCAGATCTAAACTGGGCTGACGTGCAGGTCAACCCAGTCGGTCATGGGAGGCGGCGCTACGCACGCCGTCATCCTGGCGTTAAAATAAATAAATAAAAGGCGCACCACCCGTACGGTGAATGTACAGATCGCTTCCAGAGCCTCACAGAAAGGTAGATGTTTGATCTGCGAGGCATGACTTCAGCTTCCTGTCATCAAAAGCCGTCTTCTCATTTTCTGCCGCTCAGGCCGGCATCACACAGAAAGGGAATTTCAAATCCGAAAGTGCTTCGCGGCGGAGAGTTGCTGAAGCTTTGAGGTGTGCGGCCAGGAATTCCCCGGGCCTAATTTTAAAAGATCAAGGATTCGCCGCTGCGCGCTCTGCAACTCGGGAGAGAACGTTTTGACAACTGCCTTTATGTGCTCGGGGTAAAAGTGTGAAGCGTTCTTGTGCCGGCCGTCCGGTGTCTTCCCCGAGCCCAGATGTAAACGGAGCTGTGACGGCGGGATCAATTGGACCGCCGATGCGTTTGCACGCTGCGCCGTCGCGCGCGTGTCGGCACGCTCTCTGGGCCTGCGTGTGAAACCTCCCACATGTGCTGTGGCTGCCCGCCAGCAAATTCGACCCCCATAATTATCTGCGATTAGACGCTCTCCCTCCTCCTCCTTTGGAGCTGCAGCCGCTGCTTGTACCTGGGACTCCTCAGGGCGTCTGCAGGGAGATGGGATGGCGCTTCAGGCGATAACGACTGGTTTATGACTAAATTGGTGTTTTTTTTTTTTGTTTTGTTTTTTTTTTAGACTTGGACGGCTGCAGATCTGCAGCAGAACATAGTTTGCCTTATGGGAAGGAAGGACAATTTAGAAGAATGCCATGTGATTGACAGAAACGGCTTTTTAATCTGAGGGGTTTCTTTTTGGACGTATCTTTTCGCATTTTGTCCTGGTTCAAAAAAAAAAAAAACGGACCGGGATGTATATTTTTTATTATCTATTTTGTAGCTTTATAGTCGATTTAGTGGCTCTTTCGATGTTGTTGCCTGAATCCAATGAAGGCCTCTGCAGAACTCGAGCAAATGCGGAAATGTGGAGGAGCGCAGTTGGTCATTTCTGGGTCCGATCCAAACATGGTTATGTGCAAGAATGGCCCAGTCAAAGTCCAAAAAAAAATTCCAGTTGAGAATGTAGTTGCGAATATTCGGGTCAGCTTGTGGTAAGTCCGGTGAAAGCTTGCGTTGACCATCCTCAACATCTTTTCCATACAGTCATGAATGAAAGATGCCGATGTTCCTCCTCATTTACGTTCTCTTTTGCAACGTTGCCTCACCAAATAAATCCACCCACAAAGCAGACGTTTCATTGACGTCTGCTGTCCTGTTTTATCCCCGTTTTGCACACTCGCCACAATTGGCGCGTGTTTACAATCTGTGTTTCCGCATCTCTGCTTGTTTACCGGAGCCCGAGGTGTTTATTTAATATTTCCTGCTTGGACACAAATTGCAGCGACAGCAGGCACGGCGGCCAACAAAAGGCGCACACACCCCGTAATTACCGTCAGACATAATTAGCCGGGCCGGCTGGCGCGCTCCGTCGGCAGAGAGGGGGGATAATCGTGATGAGTCCTCAGGGGCTTCGGTGGAGCCGGTGGAAAGGGATGCGAGTGATCACAGCGGGCATTCCCCCCTCTCTCGCTGCCTCCCCGGGAAGTCGACCAATAATGGATGGGAGGAGGAGGGTGGATGTCGATGGGAGAGCGAGAGCGAGAGTACATGTTCATGCCTGGATGGCTGCGAGCTGCTGCGGTTTATTATGTTCTGAATGAAACCTAGTCTGTTACACTTTCAGGACTCACTGGAGCTTTAATCGCAGTTCAAAAAATGAGCTTCACGTCTCCAAACCCCATTGGAGCCGAAGTTGAGATTCTCGACTCTCGTCTGATTCTCCCCCATTTCGGCCCCTCTTTTGGTCATCCGTTATCCCCCCTTCTTCTTCTTCTTCTTCCTTTTTTCATCCAGATGCACCTCCCTTCTCTCATCCTCCCTCCGTATCACTCCTTCCCCCACTTCCTGACTCCTCGCCTGCTCCTTTGACCCCTAAATGTTAGCAGATGAGAGGACACAACGCCAATAGTCATTCACTCTGCTCTTAGTGACCATTGTGTGTCTGCTTTGGTTAATTCCCCCCTCCCTTGCAGGCTGTCTCTTGCCCATTAAGGGGGGGTGGGGGGGTTAAACCCACAGTCAGATCTCTAGAATCACAAAGTGGAGCCGTTCACTGGTTTCTGGTGTGATTCTCTGGAAATATTTGGTTAGAGGCTTTTAAAGACGATCGTAGTCGCAGAAGTGTCGCGGTTCCCCCCCCCATCGTCTACTGATTTACTTATTTATTTGACGCTTCTGAATACGTCTGTTTTTCTGTTTTTGTGTTTGATATTTGGGCTGATTTCTTTCTGTCCGTGTCTCAGGAGGACGCTCTGCCTGCAGCCCTGGTGGAGCTGGTTAGAAACAGCCCCATCAACTCCATCGAGGACCTCCAGCTGCTGCTGCTCACTGACTCCGTAGGTAAAGACCCAAAGCTTTAGTTTTCTTCCGTTCCCATCTTACAGACGACGTGGAATCGGTTTCAAAATCAGATTTAAGATGAAAGTAAGCGGAAGCAAAACTCTTCAGCAATCTGGCATCTGAATCCAGTAATGCACTTCAGCTTCTCCTCAGATCCCTCCTTGTAATGTGATTTACTTTTAGATTTTTAGGCAAAAAGAAAAAAAGTTTTATGAAGTTTTTGCACGTCCCCCTGGCACATTACACGTCGATACACACAAGCGAACGGTCGGGCGATGCTCATTTCACCTCTCCTGTCACGTTTCGGGAAACTTTACTGGCTCTGGTTTTTCAAAACATCATTTCAAAATAAGAGCATTCTCACAAAGCTGAACATCCTGGAATAATTTTATTATTTTATTTATTGTTTTTTTTGATGATTATGTAGTATTTGTGAACATTTCGAGCCTAATTGAGTCAAAATCAGTCCCATTTATTTAACCAAGCACACAGCAATAGAGCAGATTCACTTAAAATATTTTAGTTTTTTTAACTCGAGTCGATTAAACGTAGTCGAGGTTCCATAAATAACTCATGGATACGAAGCAGAATCGTTAACGGGGGGATGATGAACCTCATTGTTGTGCTCCTTATAGAGGAACATGATTACAGTGAGATGATGCTAATCAGTTGCTCCAGCTGCTCAGTGGTTTCACATCTGTTGCATCTTAACTGTAGTTTTAAAAAAAAAAAAGTTTGATCTCAGCAAGACTCCCAGGTTTTTCCATTACTGGAAATGTTTCCAAACTTTCCATTTTTTTTTTTTTTTCTCAGCCTGCTTACAGGCAGTGCACAGCAACGGGTAGGGGAGGGGCAGCAACATGTCAACTCTACGCTCCGCACAGCTGGAAAAACCGCAGTTGGTTCTGCCCTTTCCTCATGAGGAGGAGTTTAAACTATAAAAACTTTGATATTAAAGTTTTATGTCTTCCTCGTAAAACAGATCTTTGGTCTCAGTGGGACTAAAATGGGAAAGTAAAGGCTAAAAGACGACGAAAGGAAAACATTAAAACAAGACATTTTACAGCTGTAGTGTACCGTGATGCTCCAGCCCTGGTTTCTGTGCACAGCGCGCGTTTCATTTTGTCTTCTTCTAACGGGATAAATGATGTTTGTGTCGTCGTCTCAGATGAGGACGAAGCCAACTCTGCAGCCAACGGAGGTCACAGACTTCCACGGAGCCTCGGTGAGTCAAACCTCTCTTGAATTGGTTGTTGAGGTTTGTTGCGATCGTTTTTTGTTTTTTTTTTTGCATTTCTTCGCCTGTAAGAAAACTCGTCACGTTGGCTAAAGAATGCTCTGTCAGTCCGTCTGGAAGATGATTAATAGTTTTTGTGACAGAGGGAAAATCTTTTCCCATCAGCCTTTTTGTCCTCATTGTTCTCCAGACAGTGATCTACAACTGGCCTTTGCTAATCTTTGAATAAAACCGAGGCGGTGTCTCTTTGCAAGACACGTCCTTGCGTGCTGACAACAGAAAAAGTCAGACTCTCAGAAGTACGCATTGTGTGGCTCATCGGGCCTGACGCTGCGGCGTGTCGCGTTTGTGTCCCTCAGACGCTCAGCCCGCCCAGCAGGCTCAGTGTAAAGTTCGCACGGAAGTGGTCGAGGTCACCAGAGCCATGCTGGACCGCAGCAACGCCAACTTTCTGCTGTGGCCGCCGTGTGTGGAAGTGCAGCGCTGCTCCGGCTGCTGCAACACCAAGAGCCTGCAGTGCGTTCCCGTTGTCACGCACACCAGATACCTGCAGGTAAATGAGCATGCTCGGTTGTATGATCAATAAATAGGAAGAGTTGAGCCCAAAAACATGATTCCTGTCCCAAACAGCCTGATGTGTTTAAGTATTTCCCTTTAAGACGTTTTGTTTCTGATAGGAAATGACAGGTGCCTCCCAAAAGACAATAAAACAACGAGACAGAAGCATTCTGTTGTAAAATGTTACATTCACGTACGTTTATGGCATGCTGTAAATTGCATGCAGCCATTTTTAATGATCAGTAGAAAGAATTGTCGGCATTGGAGCAATTACAATTTCTGTTTCATAATTGCTTTTTGCAGATTTCAGCAGGTTTTTGGAAAGCCTTCTTGCTTTAACTCCCTCTAGAGCTCAAATTTTGAGCTCATCTGAAAGTAATTGAGAATAAGAATTGTGATTCACAGCAAAACATTTTTGTAACTTTTTACATAAATTTAAAAAATTTTCTAATTGTATATAAAAAAAAACTATAAGGAGATTTTCTTAAATATTGCCTGACTAAAATTGAAATGATCTCAGTTTGAGTCATCTTCCTTCAGTAACAACTTCCACATGAAAGAGTGTTGTTTTCCAATTACATGTTGCATTCACTGAGTGGAAAAAAAATCAGAGTTTTAGTTTACAGCCAACCAATCACTGAAGAGGCTAGTCATGCATAAAATGTAAAAAAAAAAAAAAAAAATTGCTCCGCAATTTATTTCTCTACACTTTTCAGGTAGTTCACTCTGAGAAGCAACAGAAAATTGCAGCTCAGGTTAATCAACCTCCATTTGTTGCCTGGCAACGGCTCGTTTTTGAGTACAAAAAGGCATATATTTATAAACCCATGTCCTAGCGTCCCCACAAAACGGTTTTTCTCTTTCTTTCTTAAACTCAGAGTCCCTCCCAGTGACTCCCGTCTTCTTCTCCACCTCTCCAGGTCATGAAGATCGAGTACATCAACAAAAGACCCACTTATGCGAAGGCTGTGGTGTCGGTCGTGGATCACGTGGAGTGCAGATGTCAGCCTGCCCCGCGACCCGCTGTGCTCAAGAAGAAATCCTCTCACAGACTGCACAGCCACCTGCATCGAAACCAGACCCTCGGCCCGGGACCGGCGCAAGGACAGGTGCGAATTTTCACTCCGCGTGTTCGTCCGGAGAAACGGTTTCACCTTAATAACGAGGCTGCAGAATACATGAACCAGTTTCACTGCCCTGCTGAGTAAACTCTTAACGCCTGAGGGCATTGACAAACAACATCTGGTGTTAGCATGAGATCCTTCATTCTAACAGAACCTGGTCTTAGATTGGGTTTGCTTCCAGCAGATATGATCAAACCCAACCAAACGCTTATCCTGCGACTCGACGTGTCGGGTAAACATTCTTTCACAAATCACCGAGGCCTGAGTTTTCCTCCCACCACCTCTGTGTGATTCATGTGAAGAAGAGGCAGCCTAGAGGGTGGAGTTTGACTTTTACACCTAGAAAGGTTGTGACACAGTTGAGCCGGCGAGTAGGCATCCAGTGGGGGGTCGACGTGAGCCGCGGCCCATTGTGACCAGCGGCGCTACTGTCACCAGCCGGTTCTGCTTTGGCAGCTTCATTGTGCAAGAACACATGAACAGAGGAAGGTAAAAGGCAGACTAGTCTCTTTGTGGCACTGCAATGATAATAAAAGACCTTTTGTTGGATTTCTTGACAGGTTTTTCCTATTGGTAGAGAAACCTGCTACTGTGAGAGACTGCGGTGATCAGGTGGTGGGTGGGATTCATTTGCAAAAAGTGGCAGAAAACTAGAAATGATCAGTCAAAACCTTTTACTTGCCAAACATACTCATATTTTTCTCAAAGAGCTCCAAATTTAGAACTGCTTCTGTTTGTTACTTCTCTAAAATCATTAAACATTTGTCACTTCTCAGACACAAGACGCTTTAAAATGAAACATAATTGAAAGTCATTTGTGGATATCTCTCTTACAAGACTTTTCTCTATTGTTGTTGACACACGTGAAATGTACCATAACGCATGACGTGCAATTTTTTTCGGCATGATCTATAATACTTACAAGAAGCCAATTTAAAAATAAAGGAGGAGGAAAACGTCGAGGCGTTGTCACACTGTGTGGGCGAGAGAGCAGTCAACGTTACGCAGCTCTGCAGTGAAACAGGGTTCAAAACAAAGAGTTGATGTTGTCACAACTGAATTTAGCTTTTTATATTGGAATTTGTAGATGACGTTATTCGGAAATGTGCCGTCGTCGTTTGCACAAAGCAATACAATGAAAATCTGTTGGCACCGGAATGTCAGACAAAACAAAACAATGCAAATTTACTCAAAAATATAAAAGTTTACAGTTAAATAAGCAGACAGTACAATTAGTATAGTTGGTATTATTAATAAATAAATGCCACTTTATTTAAACTCTATAATTTCAAAACACTTTGCTGTGATCTGTGGCCTGAATCAACAACCGGCATGAGAAAATGAAATACTACCTCGACGTTTCCGACAGGTTTTATTCCACTTCTGACGCTGAAAATAACTAACTTAATCCTGTTTAATGTTATTGTCAGTCACTTTCTGACCAAAGAAATAAGCTACATTTTGACTCGCGTCATAATATCTGGCAGACGGAGGTAAACACTTGGGTTTGTGTCTGTGTGCACAGATGCTAGCAAACCCACTAAGCATGCGTATTTGTAAAGTATAACCAAATGCAAATAGACAAACGTCGGATGAAAGCAATGAGTTATCACCGTCGACTTGTTTCATGAGCTCCGACAGCCACTGAACTCTTTTTTTTTTTTTTGATTCTGCTGTTAAGGTGAAGGTCCACTCCAAAGACGAACTCCACCAGCTGGATGAGCTGAAACCGAACCAGAGGGCTCATCTGGAGCACCTCCTGGGGCAGCACTGGGATCCCAGAGGAGACGCCTTCCCTCAGCCTGGAGGAGAAGGCTACAGTCTTGCAGGAGACGACGCGACTCGGTCTGAGGAGACGGTTCTCTTTCCTCCGCACTGGGACCATAACTTCACCAGACTTCTTGGGACCGAAGAGCAGGCGGAGACGCGAGAAAATGTCGGGACGAAGAACGAGGAGGTTTCCAGAGACAATGCAGGACCCCGTGCGGGTAATGTGGACGTAGAAGCAGAGGAAACGTTGGGAGAAGACGGGTTCGGCAGCACCGAAGGGAATCGCCCTAAAGCAGGACACAAACACACACAAACACACAGCCCTCTGGGGTCAGATGACAAATCCAAACCTTTTAAGAGCCACACCGCTGGACTCTCTAAGGGTGCCGCTGAGAACTCTCCAGCCATGTTGGACCCTAGCGAGGAAAGCATGGAGAGAGCGGGGAGCCGGGCCCGACCAACCAAAGAGCCGAATCCAGAGCCTCGAGAGCCAGCAGGAAGGAGAGAAAACGAGACTCCGGACGTGGAAAGGATGTCGCAGATGGCAGAAGAGAAATTGGAGGCTGAGCGAAAAGAGCTTCTCCTTCTCCACAAGAGACTGGACGAAGAGAAGGAATTACTGCGGCAGCAGAAAATGAGGCAGGACGAGGAAGAAAGGCTGAAGGAGAAGGAGACGGACAGTCAGCATCTCCAGCATAGGAAGCACCATCATCTGCATACGACGACACCGACACCAGGTAGAAGAACAAAGGAAACCCAAAGTAGACTTTGACTGAAAAAACGAGATCAAACGATACATTATTTAAACGTTCAGAGAACGTAATCAGTTGTTGTTTTTTTTTCTCCCCCAAATCTCACAGAGACAACGACATCCACATCTACCACGCAGAAAGCACCGGCCCCGACCGGCCCCAGGCTGCCGGTTCGTCCAAACCCTCACAGAAGGAGAATGAAGAAGAATCGCAAACGGATCAGCAAGGCAGCAATGAGAGCGATGCTCATGTAGGACTGAAATAAAACCAGGTGAGCTCGCAGACGACTGCGCAATAAAAAAAAAAAAAAATGGATGTATATCCTGACTGGGCACAGATCCGTGTTTGGTATCACAGAAATGTTCCTCTATACATCTGAAGTCATTTTAATGAGATCAAGATTGTCTGAAATAGTCCTTCCCAAAGCAGATGCTGCTCAGCTGAAACAAAAGATTTTGCAGAAAGGCATATTTAGCTTCTTGGAAATATCTCTTGACCACATGGTGCAGAAACCAAAGGAAAACCACTGGCTCCTTTGATTATGTAACTATGAAGTTATAATGATGTCAAGTAACTGACTGCAAGCTTCCCACCTGAGCAAACGCAGTAGCCGGACTCATCAATCAGCTTTTTCAACAAGGCGCAAATCAGCAAAAAAAAAAATAATTTTTTTGATGGGAGGTGCAATAAGAGTGACCCCGTCAAATAAAGTGTTACCGAAAAATATTGTTACTTTTTGTTTGATTACTGCGATAAAGTCTCAGTTTGACCTCCATCCATGTTAACCTTGTAAATGGAGCCGTGAAAAATAATCCAAACGTTGAGCATGTCTTCCTTTTTTGTTTGTTTTTTGCCTGCAGGGACACATGGAGAACATGTTGCAGGGTGGGAATTGTCCAAAGATGAACCTTTGGTTTCAGTATTTATTTGTCAGTAACCTGGTTGTCCTGCGAGATCTCCTTGGTAACACTACTAACGACTGTCTGCTGAACCCGTAACGATTCCCGGATGGACCACGAGGGCAAAAAAAAAAAAAAAAAAAAGGGAATATGAACAAAGGCCGGACCTGCTCAGGAGAACGCTTCCCTCCCCGAACATTTGATCGTCCGACGTCCCAAAGACGGACAAGGACGTGCTCAAGCACGGCGACCGCGTGGGACCGAAGAGGCATCGCTGTAGAACTGTGGAAAATAGTGCAATTCCTGTGGATCCAAGCCTAGATATCATGAAAGAGAGACGCTGCACTTCGATGTGGACAACCAAGACTGTATGGGAGGTTTCTGTGGAAGAAGTTGTAAAACCACTGGCAAGGTGAAAAAAAAGCATATTTGGTTAAAACGTTAACAAAAGTGGATTTAACCGTTTTGCTAAAAAAAAAAAAAAAAGACGAATTGTGTAATCTTTAAGACAATCATGATGAGGCTGCAAAACGGGCCGAATTTTCAGTGTGATATCGATCATCAGCTCACAAAAGCAACAGTGGTCTTTTTTTTTTTTTTCGTTAACCATACTTAATTATATTTCACTCATTGCAAACACTGGAGTAACACACACACACACACACACACGACTAGCAAACAACAACAGCATTTAAATCGCATTGCAAACGTATTTATAACCCGGCTAGTTTCCACTTTTTTGTGACGTTGTAATCACAAACTTCAGTATCATTTCTTTGAATTTCTATGACAGAGAAACACAAAGTAGGGCATAATTCAGAAGTAGGTTGAAAGAGAAATATGATTTGAATAAAAAAAAAAAAAAAAAAAAAAGAAAAATCTAAACCTATGTCCATTTCCTTCCACTTCATCACTGTGCACAAAATCAGAATAAAATGGATCAGTTTGTGGTCTTAATGTAACAAAGTGTGGAAAAAAGTGTGGGTGTGTGAATAGTTTCGTAAGTTGCTGCGTGCCAACACAAATTCTGTTGCAGGATCAATGCTATAGATATACATGTGAGCGGACTGTTGCGCTACGTTTCTTATTTATTTGTCTTTACCGTTACTGTGGATTAATGTTCCGTATAAATGCTGCCGAGACGACGTGCTGAGACTTGAGATTTTCTAAAAAATCTCTGTGGATTTGTGGCTTAAAACGGAAAGGAATTGTTAAATGGTGCCCAAACTCTCCGTGACCTCCCAGTCAGATGCAGTGTTCAATTTCTTAGTGCAGAAAATGTGTGAATGGTTGTTTTCTGTGGTCTAAATGAGTGGTGCTGTGTGTACGCGTCTGCACCGCCGTTATTTATCTCAAACGCATTTCGATGAAAAGTTTCAGAAATATGTTTCCTCAACCTTCCTCCCTGAATTTGAACCTTGTAAAATTGATGAATCTGCTCTCCGTAAGCTCTTCTGTAACACGTTGCAACGCATTGGTTTAAATTTCTTTGAGACGAATCCAGGAAGGCCCTGCATTTTCACTTTTAAAACATTTTCCTGTTATTTTTGTGAATAATTGCCATTATTTTCAGTGACTTGTGTAAGCGTACCGCTGTGTCCAGTAATCCACCGTCAGACAAACATCTTAAATTATTGACAATCTCGGCCTACGTGTTCTTTATGCCAATTTACAACTGTTACTTATTTCTGTCTGTTTTAATATATGCAATTGTGAAAAGAGAATGTTTGCCTATTTTCATATGATTATAAGAATCTTTAAATTGAGCTGGAAATCGTGTTTGTGTTTCATAACTTTGTATTTTATTGGGGGGAGGTAATCCTAAATTAACGTGCTAGCATGCTACGATGATGATTTGTTCTGTTGTGGTTCCCTGGAGCACATATGAGCAGCCACTATCTTTAACACAATTTTCTCAAACCAAACAATATTAACGTCTTGATGCTAACTTCGTGGATACTTAAATATTCTGCTAAATTCATCCCAAACGGGGCGCTATGTTTTAAGTTATCCCTTCTAATCACTCGTAAGTGCCTTTGTGGCTGCTGTTAGGACAAGAGATGATGACAGGCTTCACATCGCCGGTTCACTTCAATGTATTCAATGGTGTCTCTGCACACACTTGGCCAAACGCCACTGAATTTAATCGGATCCAATATGGCAGAAATGTTCAAAAATACCTAAAAGAATTCCCTTGGACCTCTCTGAAAGCTTTAAGGCTTTGGAATTATTTAAAGGTTTGCATGTTGATCTTAATCCTCCCTGTATTTTACTTCAGAAGAAAATGGTCACTAGTGACGAGAACTAAGCAAACTAAATTTCATGCATTGTTTAGAGGTTGTAATTTCAGGTTCTACCTAAAAAACATTCTCGCCAGAAACAGATGTTCTGTCCAAAAATTATTTTCCCCGGTTTTCGTTCCAAACTACTAATCAACATATTGATTGACTGTACACACATATGTTGACTGGAGTAGATGTTTAGATGCTGTCCAACACGCTCGCCTTCATTTGGCTCAGACACAGAGGAAGAAAAAAAACGGAAGCTATTTATCATAGATAATCATTCAGGGGTATCATTAGGAGAAAAAGGTTCTTGACAGAAAACCATTTGTGGGCGTCAATAAAGATTTCCTACGCATACAGAATCAAAAGGATGTATAGTTAAAGGGCACTGCGTCTTAGTACCTTTACTAGATAAGAAAAAAATGATAAATTCAACATATTCACTGAAAAATGGCCTTTCTCAGTTGGACCTCTCTGAAAGTTATAAATGAATCACAGATCGTTCTGATTACCATGATATTTATATAGATCAATTACAGGAACTGGTGCTTTCGAACCTTTACTTCTGTTCATTACGGTGATTTTCCACTCACCCCAGAAAGTTAGGCTTGATGAAAAGTTCATTTGTTTCAATGTTATTTCCAAAAGGTACTTTCAATCTCACTGGAACGCGTATCTTAATCAATTCAATATGAATATTTGAAGGTGGTACCATCCAGTTTTGTTTTCTGGTTCTGAAAGCTCGTGATATATGCTCTTTAAACTTGTAGTTCACACAGCCACTTGCTTGGAGCGTCAATATTTAAACTGCATTATTTATGTATTTGCAAACACATCTTGTATCCAGAAGCATCGCAACATTGAGTAACGCACTCACGTTGACCTCGCCTACTTGAACTGAGTGCTTCGTTGCAAGTGGGTTCAACGATTTTTGCCTAGTGCGGAGAAAAAGAGAGAAAGAGAAAGAGGGAGAAAAAGTTGAGACTTAGGAGCTGAAGGTGAACTTTGGAAAACACTCTCCTTGTAGTTTGTCACAGTTACCTACTTGACTCGTTTGGCTTGAAAAGCTCCCCAGTCAGCAGTGAGCTACAGAGCTATGCACGTGTACCATCATGCCAAGAAGTCATACATCTGTCCAATTGCAATCATACGAGCGATGGCTTGAACAGCCCTAAACCCTGATGCTCAACTCCGATGGTATCTGCTCTGCATTCTGATGCTCTTCTTACAAATGTTTCTCTGCACCATTCAGGTACTCAACCGGCTCTGCTACAGAAAAACTCACACGCTTGTGATACTTCTAAACACCAGGCTATCTCTAAATTTAGCATTGAGGTGGGATGCCTGTGTTTCCATGTGTGTCCGTGCAGCTCCCCGCCTCCTGAGGACTTCAAACAAAGACGGCGTGGAGACGTGCTTGTTGACTGCGACAAACACAAACGGGGATCAGCCTCCGCAGCGGTGAGAGAGGAAACGGAGGCCATGACAAAAGACACGGTGCGGGTCATGGACGATTGACCTCGAAAGACGACCCACCTCGCTAGGTCTCAGCGACACCTTGTCATCAAACAGCCAATGGAAAAACATGGTGACACTCATGCATTACTTTAAATAATGTTGGATTGCACTGTTTGTTACTCATTTGGGAATCTTGGTTGATGGTTTGTCAGTTTTTTGACAATGCTCACAAATCCTTCATATCCTCCCTGCCAACACATTACTACCTTTATTGTTTACAGTGTAGCCAAAATGCAGGAAGATAAACAATTGGAAATGAACTGATGTTCTGAATAAATTGGAAAATGGAGGGCAATGGAGAAAAGAGGAAAACCAGAACCAATCCCTGAGGTATACCGTCGTCACATCCCAACCTAAGTCATTGGATCTGATGAAGAGTCAGTGAGTCAAATTTGACCAAATCGACTATGCAGACCAAACTTTTTGGTGAATCAGAGGAGAGGTGAAAATATCTTCCAGATGAATAAAATTATATCCCAATTACAACAGACATATTTTAAATAGAGAAATAATATATGAGGAACTTTTGAGGTCAAGCCGTTCTCAGTGCACCGTGACGTTTGCACTTGGAAAGTCAGATCCTTTTGACTTTGTCTTCAGCAGAAATCCATAAAGACAGAATAAACATCGGAGATGTAAATTGGTGTAAATCTCCCCAAGCTAAATGAAAAAAAAAACAAACTCATGAGCCGTAGCTTGTTTGTGAAATGAAGGCGTTGAAACATGTGGCGCGCTTCAGGGAAAGAGCGTCCAAGCAGTACTAAAACAGCAAGGTGTTACAATTACACAACATATGCAGCGTAGATGCAGTGGTTGACACAGGAGTTGAGTTATATAAACATACAAACGTCAATGTCTCTAATGATCTAGTTTACCTTCAAGGATATTTCTTTTCCATGACCTCGGTCAGGCCTGGATTCCCTGACGCACAGCTGCGAGGAAGCAGGAGGTTACACAAGCATCCCTACGCCTTCCAGTACTTTTATTTTCCTGTTTTTACGCTGGACCGTCAAATAGGACAAATAAGACACGCCGCGCGCACACACACACACACACACGGCCGCGCAGCTACCTTCTCATTAAGCCGAGATCCTGCGTCTCGCACCTCAAATCAAGCCCCTGTGTTTCAACGCACTAGATTCAAGTCTCTAAAGCGAGCAAGAGAAAATGAAAAGGATCCCTCCTTCATCCGCGGCTGGAGAAACAATGGCCCTTTGAAGTGAGATTAAGACGAAGGAATCTGTTTTGCTCAGAGAATGTGGAAAAGCGCTCCCTGCAAGGAAAAAACATCCACTCATCCTCCCTTTGGTTACAGTGTGGGTAAAATATGAACCAGCAATGTGATGACTCAGGGTAGTTGGTGTCAAAGTGCCCGTCAGTCCCAACGGACAGGAAGTTGTACCTTCGAACGGGCTCGAAACACAGGAAGTTGACATCAGAATGCCTGGAATTCCAACCTTCTGTTGTTTTTATGAAAAGAGATTTTGTTTTTCATTGTATGAATTACGACATGGACGCGTAGCAATCCCATTCAACGACTCCCTTGGAGCTTTTCCACATTCCTTCCTGCTTAAACTACAAAATGAAACGTATTTTATTGGAAAATTAAGCTGCGCGCCGAAACTTAAAGGGCATAATTCTGAAGCGGAAGAAAAATAATAAGTATGTATTTATGTATTTTTGTAATAAACACACATATATAGGTTTGATGCAAACCATTCTGCTCTTCCAAACAACTCTGACCAGATTCTCAGATCCAAGTGAAGAAAAATAATAACCACAGCGAGATGCCGCCACCGCCGTGTTTCATTGTAGGGATGCCATGTTTCACGAATAATCTGCTATTTGTGGTGGACGTAGGTTTAGTGTTTAAATACGTATAGCATATCAAATTAAATGCATACCGGATTCCAAACTGTCACATCAAACCCCAATGAAATGCACCGAAGTTTTTCCCTGGAAAGTGACGAAATGTGGAAAAGTTCAAAAGGTCGGGTTATTTTTTGCGAGCCGCTTGCACATTGTTTGCTTACTGCGCTCCTGCCTCGAGAAACTGTCAAACCCTTGAACTTTCTGCAACCCCATTAAGCTGAACAGATGGAAAGAAGAGCAGAGCAATAAATTTGGAATATACTGTACGCCGTTAAAAATGGATCCAGCAGGCATGTCCTTGAGTGAGCAGGAGCCCTATAACTTTTCCAAAATTTTATACTGATAAACATTGCAACATTCACTTTGGCCCCAAATTATTCACACCCTGGCAGATGTGCATTTATGTTCATTTTCAATTATTAACAACTAGTTTCTACTGCTAAAGTCCTGCTAAAGTCATTTGTTTTCAAAATGTATATACTTTTGCTTAATCTGCTTAATCAAAATCTTAATTTGCCCCGGAGTATTAATATATATATATATATATATATATATATATTGTTGTTGCCGCTACACCCCCCTCCTTTTCTTCACTCTCTACTCTCTCAGTCACTACTTCCTCTTCTGAGAGGGGAGATGAGCTACCAGCTCTCCATCTAACGGGTCAATTGAGTTTCCTAAATCTGCTGGGATTTACCCTATCCAGAACTAAAGTAAACTCTGTTTAAGCTGGTTTCGAGAAAGAATTCGCCTGATTTCTACGGCCTACATCCAGATGTCTCACCCTTCTTCCCTCTGTGAATTAGCCAGACTGAGCAGCATACAGCCAACTAGTTCCACAGAGCACATCTGTTAATGGTCGCTCCTTCTCTGTTTTGCAACTTGCACTTGTTACTGAATCAGGTTGGTTTTAGTGACTCTGAGTCCCAAGGATGTTGTTTTAAATTTGGGCTAAAGCAACCTATAAAACATTACCTACTTTTCTTCCCCAGAATCAAACATCATAGCTATTTTACTACCATCAAAGAACTTTGAGGTGACTCATTAATTGAATGTCCACAACATCTTTTAGATTTTCTTAATGCTAAATATTTATTAGTAAAGCAATTTTGCAAGGATCAGTACAGCTTAATTCAGTAGCAGAAATAATCAAATAAGTAAAATCAATCATCTAGCCTATCTTTCCCTAACGCTGATACTAAGAATTAAAAAGGGAACCTTTGAGAGAGACGGACGGAGTTTGGTGTTTCCAACCCCAGAACTGGTCTGATGATGAAGAAGGTGTTGCCGCAGGAGGAGGAGGATGATCGATGAAGGCAGGGATCTCTGTTGGTCTGATGAGCTGTCATCTCTGCAGGGATGGTGAAGTCACACAGGACTTGGGTCTTTATCTTTGCCTTTGTCTTTATCTTTGCCTTTGTCTTTATCTTTGTCTTTGTCTTCATCCTTTCCTTGGTCTTCATCTTTGTCTTTGGGGTCTGAACCCAGCCGATGAGAGAAGTACGATTTGAAGCCACATGTTGCGGGGCTGATGGGTTGGTCCCCATGCGCAGACAGTCTTCGGCTCTGTGGCCCCGGCTCTTCTTCAACTGCAGAGTTCTTTGTCCATCTCGGTCTTGACTCGAAGCTGCCTGGAGGATCCAACCAAAGATTCCTCTTTTGCTCTCCCCTTATATAGGGTTTATACCCGCTTTCGGTGCATTTTCATTGGCTAACACTGTTGCTGTGCTTTTATTGGGTAACTTGTTTGGACAGATGAACTCATCTCCATCACTGTCTTAGAGACATCTTGTCCTGATGTCTTGGCTAATGTCTCAGGGTTGCTCAACGTTCCTCCCATGTCCTTCTATGCCCAAATAAGGCCTTGATCATCTCTGCTTTCCGTTAGTCCCCATTCTACCCCTAACCTTTCCCCCTACTTATCCACCTCTAACACATCATCAGTGATCTTTAATAGCAGTTACATGTTTTACACCATATCAAGTTTAATGTTAGAATCACATTCATAACCCTTTTATTTTCTCTAATTTAGCATTCATTTATAATTTTATGATAACCACAACTTATTACTCTTTTATTATTATTTGATACCAAAGTTAGTTACTTGTTTTACTTGTAAGTTTTCTCACGAGTGTAAGTAAGTACTGTTACAAATAACCCAATATTAATATAAGTACTTTACTTTAAATCTTATCTAATTACTCAAAATGTTTAGATTTCATCCTTTAAAACTTTTATGCTTTTAAACAAGGACTGGTCTCAGCTATTTTTATACAGCTGCAAGCTGGAACCTTACTTCCTCTTTTTTCAGGAAACCTGCTCTTCCTGACTCATCTCTCTCTCTGACTATGATTTCTTATGATTAGATAGAAAAAATAAGTTTAATTAAAGCAAAGTTTGCAGGAGACAAAAACAACACACACAACCAGGTTTATTTTATTGCAGTCTGGGTCAACTGTTGGGTCTAGATGTGATTTGTGTGACTTATTTTAAAGGTAACTTTATTTATTGTTACTGTTAACTAAAATCTCCAGCATGGGGAAGTGGGATGATCTCGGATTTTCTTGACAATATATATATATATATATATATATATATATCATTCCCCTGTTCCAAAAAATTATATAACTATATAGAACTAACCAGAGATAATAATCTGAAATTAAACGGTTCCCCTTCTGACACAGAAACAACTTCATTTTGTTTGTCTGATCATGATCTGAGTGATGACAGTGTTGACAGTAAATATGCCAGCTCGTCTTATTGGTGTGTCTGCTTAACTTTTATTGAAATTAAAATGCTCTGTACAGGAAATACAATGTTGAAAAAGGTCACAGGGTCAATGTTCTGACTTTAACTGGCATTCCGTCTCTTTGCGGCAGCTTGTTATATATATATATATATATATATATATATATATATATATATATATACACTTCTCAAAAAAATAAAGGGAACACTCAAACAACACAATATAACTCCAAGTACATCAAACTTCTGTGAAATCAAACTGTCCACTTAGGAAGCAACACTGATTGACAATCAACAATGATTTTGTTGTCAGCACATTCAACTTTGTTCAGGACAAAGTATTCAATGAGAATATTTCATTCATTCAGATCTAGGATGTGTTATTTCAGTGGTCCCTTTATTTTCTTGAGCAGCATATATATATATATATATATATATATATATATATATATATATATATATATATATATTTATATTTATATATAAAATATACACTTCCTGCCTGGAATATTTGTAGATATGAAACACTTTATTTACCCTGTGGTTACATATTACAAAATTAAAATCAGTAAAGGCAATATGAAACATGTGCAAAGACAACAAGATACTTTTTTCCCTCTAATAGCTTGAATAGTTTAAAATAAAGTAGAAGCTAACAAAAAGTCAATCAGTTTTTTCTTGCATGCGGCTCTTCACTGTGACGTCACCGTGAAGGGTGCTGGGAGCTGGCAGTATCCCGAGTTAGCGCCCTCTTGAGGCCAGGAGGAGAGCGGCCCTGCCGTGTAATCAGGCGGTTGACCACTAACGGCGGGTTCTCCGACGCCGGACCGGCTGTGGGACTGAAGCGGTGTGGCGTTCAGGTGCTGCTGGTCCTGCTCGGGACTGTCGTACCACTTCGGGCCCGAGCCGCAGTGGGACGTGAGGTCCTCTGTGGACCGAGAGAGAGAGCGCTTGGGGAGACACACATAATCTCTGTCACGGAGAGAACATGGCGCCGGGAAGAGAGGCACGGCTTCATCCGGTTTTGTTTCGCGGACTTTTTCCTGCTGGACCTCCATTGACATTTGTCCCGATCCCTGTGAAAGAGACGCAAACGCGTTAAACAGCTGCAAAGCAAAGCAAGTGGACAGTAAGTACTTTTTAAAGTGCATTTTGCGACTTTCTTGTCGGCTAGCTTTAAACAATAATGTCAAACGCCACTGTTTGTGTCGCTGTTATTTGCTAGCTAAAGGATGTAGCAGCTTAACAGGACAGAAGGCTAGCTCTGAAACAAAACGCCAGAACAAAAATGGCAACAAAAAAAAGGTCTGTGGAAGTAGTAGGGCTTCTACGGAAGAACAACAGACACGAAAATAACAGAAGCTAAAGCTCAGGTTATTATTCATACATACAAGCTAGCTTGAACACTGTAGCGGAGCCAGAAACCAATGGAAGTTAAGTATTTTTCAGCATGTGTGAGACTTTTGACACGCTCCCATCAAAAATGTATGAATCCCACAGATCACTGAGGTGGGATTTGGTGTGTCCTGCTGCATCGTGACAGGATCATGTTTTTCTCTAAAGCTACAGAAAACTTGCTACGCCCGCTGGTTGGGTGTCATTGATCCAGTGGTCCGTCGTGTTTTTGAGTCAAAAGTTGGCAGAAAATGTGAAAATATCACTTCATAATTATGTTGTTGGAAAATTGGGAGATTTATACCTGAACAGGCACTGTAAGGTCTTAGAAAGATGCAAACATTTGAAAAAGATTTAAATGCATTAAACCTTTTCAGCCTGGTGGGGGCACAAGTAAAGCCTGGTGGCCCGCCAGGCTTATAATCCATTGAGTTACCGTCTCACATTATGTCTTTTCTATAAAGGATTCAACTGAAACACAACTAAACAGATCTTAATAAAAGAGCAGGTGAGTCAGTGTCCATAACACGTTTTGCTGGATTTTTACGACAACATTTTTATTGTTTCCATTTGATGCCTTATACAAACGCTGAGTACTTCCTAATTATTCAGTTTCTGTTGTTCTTTATTTTTTTGAAAGTAGCTGACCTGACAAAAGATGTATGGCCCGCTGAAGCTCAAGGACGACGTGTCCAAGTTATGATCTTTGTCGAGAGGGGAGGGGAGGTCATCACAGTTCCAGCAACTCCTGCCCTGATCGGCGCACGTCGTCTCAGTGCTCGTGTTCGGCCAAAGCAGAGCTTCTGAGGAGCTGCAAGGGGGAAGGTGCACAATTTCATCAGCTCCCTCTTTCTTCTCGATCGCCATGGCGGCAGAGTGCATCGGGTATCAACAGAGGAATGCATCCTGAGTTGTCGCTGCATTCATTGTCTGACTTTTTGTGGCGTCGTGTGAGCAAAGTGTGAAATGTAGTACCAGGTCGATACGCGGTCGAGGTGCTGCACGCTACAAATGGACGTCTTCTCGCTCTGCATGAGGGTCGGGGACGAGGAAGACTGAAGCGGAAGAAGAAGGTGGAATTGAAGCAAAACTTACTTCAGCTCTCACACAGAAACACTTGTTCAAAAACAGCAGTGGTGAAAGTTCAGCCAGAATTACTCAAAGAGTGCCTCAATGAGTCAGACACATCTAAAGGTCTGCAGGCCTCACTACCTCTAATAAGGTCAGAGTTCACGATTCAATGACTGGGCATAATTGACCTCCATGGGAGTGTTCCGAGATCAGAACCATCGCTGACCAAAATGAACACAAAGACCGATCTCGCATTTAACCCAAAGAAATCTCGATGATCCGCAAAGATTTAGGGGAAATATTATTTCAGGAAGATGCACATCATTCAGACATGGTGGTAATGTGAGGCTTTGCTTCTTCAAGACTTGCCATAATTGATGGAGTCATGAATTCTGCCCTGTGGCAGAAATGTTTTTAGGAGAATGTCCAATCATCAGTATAGAACCTTTAGTCCAGTCAAACCTTGGTTCTTCAACAGGACAGTGATCTAAATTACAGTAGTAAGACTCAAAAAAGCCAAAATTAAGTTTTCGAGTGGCTGGATGCAATAATGGCATTATTATTATTAGTTTTTTTTAGTAATTTAAAAAAAAACTAAAACAGTTTTATTTTGAAAGGTGGAAAATGCTTTTTTTTTTTTTTTCTTACATTACTTTATGCACTACTAGTCACTTTAAGAAAATAATCCAGTCTCACCCTGATCTCAGACAGGATCTTGCTTTTGCCTGGAGAGGGAACCGAATCCACCCACATCACAACTTCCCTTAATGGTGAAAAACATGAACGGGCGTTAATTGAAAACAATCCACGTAACATTTAAAAATCAATTCTGGCTTCTGTTTTTCCTGCATTGCACACGTTGGCAGTCAGTCAACAGTGAGGCAGCGCTTACTTCCGGCAAACTGGAATGGCGTGGTACAGAGCCAGAAAGACGGTGGCTGCGATCACGCCACAGAAGACGTAAATCAGTCTGGAGACGGACCAGGCGGCTGTCGAGGAGCAGACACCAGATTAAAGAGGTGGTCCTGTTCATGTCATTTGAAGCTTTTTGGGGGGTTTCAAAGCACAAAACAGCAGGAAAACGTCAACATTGCGCACACTAATTCTGTAAGCACCTTTATTTGAGGTCCAGTTCGCAGGTTCAGACCATTCTGAGGGGATTCCTTGGTAGATGGATCCTTTTCCAGGGGCAACCAGTGACCTCACTTTCACCTCGTAGTCCTGGAGCGGCACCAGGGACGATCCCGGGATGCTCACCTGCGTGGACCCCTTGGAAATGTTCAGCAGCTCCGAGGATCCCTGGCGGCAGAAATAAATAAAACGCGCAACCTGTGAATATTCGGGCTCGTTTTCTAAAGCTGCTGCGGTGATTAGCAGCGAAGTGGAAAGCGGGGAAAATAAAAAACGAGAGACGTGAAATCCTCTCACCTGATCCGCGGTCCTGTAATACCAGACCTGGTACACCAGCTCTGTAGCCGCCACAGCGGGCGGAGACCACTCCACCACCCAGTAACCGTTGTTCTCCCTCACTTTCACCTGCACCGGCGAATTGGTACGGACTGTAGGGAAAAAAATGTAACATAAAATAACTAACTTGAGTCAAAACATGGGGTTTAACGGATCTTTTTATACAAGTGGCTCCCATTTCTGTCGCTCTTTTGAAAGTATACTTTGCGTAATCTCACCATTTACGTCGTACGCAGTGGTTCGCAAAAGTTTTTGTAATTATTAAGTGGAAGCAAACATTTCACCGTTTTTCACATCTATAGAAATCGGCAGCCTTTCCTCTCTTCACCCTAAATAGTGCATTACTGTCTTCCCAAGCCACTGACGTAAACAAGTGACACCTAAGTCCAAATGCATGCAGCACTATAACAATTTTTACTGAAAAACGGTGTACTGTTTTTCTTCTAATTGCTCATTATGTCATGTTATTAATCGACATGTTATGTTTCGGACGTCTCATCACACGGAACGCTATTTAAAATAAATCAGGGATTGTGATTGTGATCTGACAATCCGTGAAAAAGGGGCATCATATAAAATATAATACAGGCATATTTTCAAAAGAAAAACAAAAAACATGAATGCAATGGTTAAAAACGTCCACTAGGGGTCGGTATTTAACATAATAGCAGCACTTCTCAAGTCCGGTCCTCAGGCCTCCCGGGCCCTGGATGTTTTAGGCGTTTCCCTGCTGCTACACACCTGGATTGAATCTATGAGTGATTAACGGGCTTCTGCAGCACTTGGTGCCTGCAGAAGAGGTGATGCAATCATTTGGATCAGCTGTTCTGAAATAGGGGCACATCTAAAACATGCAGAGCAGGGGAGCCTGAGGACTGGAATTGAGAAGCACTGCATTATAGTGAGCTATCAGCGACTAAACCCCAAGTTACCCGGCTGATCAGAGTCCCACGTACTGATTTAGAGGTAATAGCACAAATCAAACACTGGGGGGTGCTGTACAACCATGGCACGGACCTGGTTAACTGCTGTTTGCACTGCTTCCTGTGGTCTTATCGCCCCCTTGAGTGTTTTTACTTTAGCCTGATCTGCTCTGATAAGCACAAAGGGACTTCCGCCATCACTTCTCACCTCCTCTTGTCTTCTCTGTACTCACTGTGTTTGTACGCTTCAAAAGTCTTAGCGTTGTGTGCCGGCTTGAGCTTCAGCTGCAGACGCTCAGGGTCCACATCGGCGAGAGGGCAGCTGTACCTCACTTCTGTCCCTCTGGGGTCCGAACTCACAGCTGGGTTCATGCAACATCCCTCAAACCTTTAAAGGATGGAGGTTCACGTCAGCTCAGAAGCGGCAGAACAAAGCGGGGCGCGTCTACGGCTTTGAATTCGACTCACTGTGCCGTCGGGTCGTGCCGACAGGTCAGCTGGTAGGTGACGAGATACGCCAGCTCTCTGCTCACCTCCCAGCTACACGTCACTTCCTTCTCTCCGTCCAGAACACAGTCCAAAGAGGGAACTGATGTGAAAGGGAAGGAAAACGACAGTGAGCCCACACAGCTGGAAAGCACCACACATAGTTCCCATAACCATGAAAAGACCCAGAAGGTAGAAGCTTGAAAAGAAAGCAAAACTGTTTGTTACTGCATCACTTTACCGGGATTTTATGCAGTAGAGACCAACAGAAAGTAGCGCATGATGAAATGGGTGGAAAAACGTTCATGTGGTTTGATTTATGTTTAGTCCCTCGGTGTCAGTGCCGGACCTATGATCTGTTGGTTTTTAGTGTGCAGGCTAAAACTAATACTAGCTGTCGGACCACACATCAGACCGAAATCCGGCTTTCAGACCGAAAAGGTGCGCTCTCGAATGATGGCAGAAACATTCCCCCATGTTGCAGTGTGAACATCACAAGTTTTCTGGTCGCAAAGTGACGGTGTGGAAAAGTTCAAAGGGGATTCATGCTTCCTCTTTACGTCACGCACCATCTCCAGTTCTCCAGCTGGCCACGGGACTCCATTCGCTCCACCGACCCACGCCGGCCCTGGCTCTCACTCTGGCTTCGTATCTGCGGCCGGGAAGCAGCTTCTGCCGCTCCAGTTTCACGCTGGTATCTGCGACAGCTTCCGTCTGAGTTGAGAGGTGTGAAACGAAATTTAAATAGCACTGACTCACTGTCTGTGTCTCATTATTGTCTATTATGAGGAGGCAACAGAGTTGGCTGTCAGGCTCCTGTTACCCTTTAAATCTGATTGGTCGGCCTGCCTGGCCACACCCACCAGAGCGGCCAGTCAGCTTGTTCGTCTCATATCGTACTTAGTTCAACCTTTGAAATGAATCGTTTTCACTTTTAAGTCGATAAATAAGTTAGCGTTAGCATAGAGGTAAAAATAGAGTTGTTTGCAGCTAAGCTACGCTAAGCTAATCAAGCTAGTTGTGCGACTAGAAAAATTAGCCTTTGCCCTAAACGGCTGTAACAAACAAATCCATGTGTTTTGATCAGTTAAATAAATAGTGTGGTTATTGGCCATTTTAGTGTGCCGCTTTTTTGTACTGTAAAAAAACAAAACAAAACGACTCTAAACTCTTCCCTGCTGCACAGAGAGTTTATATATATATATATATAATATATATATCAACGTGGTGATTGGTTGTGTTTGTAGCTTACAGTCCACCCGTCCTCGACCTGCGTCCTGAAGCTGAGCTGATACGAGAGGTTCTGGTTCAGGGAGGACGATGGCGGATACGGACTGGACCACTTCAGCCGGTAGCTGCCATCGCTGTCCTCAGACGCAGTCAGACCGCCAGGCGGACGTGCCCTCGCTGTGCAACACCACCAAAACAACACCACCATCACTGCGAGGCTCATTTTCGCTCTACATGATCTACTGCTGTACGTCTCGTTGATGCTCACGGTGCTGAACAAGATCCAGAGGTGTGTGTTTGGAAGACGAGCAGAGGCTCCTCGTCTGGTTGTTCATGAAGAAGACGGTATGGCTGACTCCCACGCCAAGCACAATCGTTTCATATCGGCACCGGACGACTCCATCCTCAGTTGTTTTTTCGTCTTTAAAAGGCACACAGAGCTCACTGCGTAGATATAGACACCGATCTGTTAGAGTGAAGGTGACTTCTATAAATGTTTCTCTGGTCCAGGCTGCTCTGTTCACCTGCTGCCATCGTTTCGCCTCAGCCAGACCTGCAGAGTCGTGTTGGCCGTTTCTTCCCATCTGCAGTCCACATGGGTCTTGTAGTCATTGTGGCATTGTAAGGACTGCAGCCAAGGCGACACTGCAGAACGACAAAGACGAGGCAATTTATTGCTAATAATAATAATTAATGGCTTTTGGCCCAAATCACCGGTTCCAGCACACGAGATGCCGCCGTTGCCCAAATGGGTGTATGAGGGAACTAAAGAGGCAAGGTCAGAATTGTTTTAACTCCTTAATCGTCACCCTGAAAAGGTTTATATCCAGAATTTAATTGTAATTATCTACATTTACTTGAGTAGCATTTTGGTTACAAAAAAAAAAGTTTTACTGTACTTTTTTTTTACTTTTACTTCAGAAATTTTACCATGAAGTATTGATTCTCTTATGTGAGTAAAATGTCTTTCTACAGTATGAGTAGCTTCACTGAATGAAGAACAAACATATTTTAACCAAAAATTAACCAGACACAGACACACACCTGCAGTTTTTCTCAAATGTTTCAGTTTTATGCTGATAGAAATTCATTTGAAACATTTTTTTCTTTTGCCTGTTTTTGTTACTGTGCAATTATGTTATTTATCTGGATCATTTCGGTTCTGGTCTTCTCCAAATAACTTTATATTTTTGACTGTCTGATTATGCAATTTAAAAATATAAAATGATTGATGTTTTGATCAGTTACTCAATACCTGAGTTTCATTTTTACCCAATACGTTTTCCTCTAACTTGAATCATTTCTGGAACGACTACTTGTTACTTTTACTTGAGTAGAAATATATAAATGGTGCTACTCTTAACGTATTTGGGTATTCTGCTTATATGTAATTCAATTCAGGCTTTTCAATCGTCTTGTAATGATATTTGCCATGATGCAGATAAACTCAAATTACAACGATTAACCCCTAAATAAGTTATGTTTACTGTGCGTCACAGTAAAAATCTAAAGGTAGCCAATCTCAAAAATAAGTGAAACATGCTTCTATTCTTTTTGCCGTTTTTAAACGATTGTTACTAATATTTGTTTGCAGACGGACACTCACTGTCGTTTGAGCTGCTGCCGTCATGAACGCCACAGTGGTCCGGACCGGAGAGGAGAGCCCAATTCGGGAGAACCAACCACATCAAGACCTGGAGGAGAGCCATCCCTTCAGGGTTCACGGAGCCTCGATTCTTCTCGTTTCAGGTGATCCAGATCAGCAGCGTTTCTGTCGCATCGTCAAGACGCTCTTGCCTCAGAGGTGAGGCTGGTGTTTATGCATATGTATGTGTAAGGAGCGTAGCTGTGTGACTGACAGACAGAGAGAGAAACAGTCCATTTACTAGAAATAATATAGAGATGATTCATGACCACATCACCAGTAATGTTCCGCTCTGACTGTATGCTTTTTGTGGGATGTGGCCACACATCCGGCTTCCTCTTATCTCTCTTTCTCACATGTTATAAAGAGTTAAAAAAAAAAGAAAAAGCATATGCTTCAGGAAGCACACACACTAGCATGTGAAAGGTAAATAAATAAATGCATGGCATCATTTCAAAGTTTTACTCTTGCAGGCGTTCGCAAACAAGATTATAGTTCAACCTCAAATGAACAAGAAGGGAAAGGCAACAGAAAACCTCGAGCCACAAGACAAAAACGATCGTCTCGGTTATTGTGTGTTTAGGAAATAAACATATTTTAAAAATCACATATTTTTAAAATATGTGATTTAGAAATCATTTATTTGCTGAAAAATGTACAAATGAAAACAAGTAAATGGAATCCTCCTGCCGCTGTAATCAATCATAAAAAAAGATGATAAAATCTTTTATCAAATCATCTGTGTATGTTTTTACTCGGCCTAAAACCTCAATCGCTTTGATTTAGCGAAACGTGATGCGAGGACTCCAACAAGCACCGCGAATCCCCGCGATTACATTTCGACATTAAGACAATTTTAAATCGTTTGGAAAAACACTTTAAATTTTCAGTTCGAAAAAGGGGAAACGGCGCATGAAGATCAAATGGTTTCAGAGAAGAAGTCACAATATCGCTCTGTAAAATGGGGGGTTTTGGAGGGTCTCTCGGGTGTGACCTTTACCTTTTTAGCTGTTGTTTACAGTAGCAAGTTGGGGGGAATCCCACAAAGAGAATATCAGGAATCCAGTAAAAAAAAAAAAAACTGTTAATTTTTGCAGTGTTTTCTGACGTGAAACCATCAGGCAGAGATACATGAAGAGAGGCACAAAAAAACATTTATTACTGTTCACTTTATACCTATAAAACGTCGTCTAATCCACCCTAATGGAGAGAAATATTTAGTTTCGCTAATTAATACAAGGTTTCATTTATCATGTACAGTAATTATCATTATGATCTGACTGCCTGAGCACCTGAATATATTGTAATATTAAAAAAAACTCACCCAATTACTTGGTTTTTCTGTTTGAGGAGCACCTTTCCTTTTGTCCGACAGTCGTCACTCCTTCCTCTCGTCTGATGGCTCCCTATGATCGCTGACAAGAACTCTGTGGGAGTTTCCTGTGCGACTGCTTCGGCTTCCCCTTTCTGTCCAGACCGACTCTCAGCGTCTCAGCCTGACTTTAAGGCACAATCGGCTGCTTTGTTGAGGAGACGCCTGAAAACCCTAAAACCTCGGCGCACGTCGAAGGAAACCAGCACCTGAATGCGTTGTTCTGGGACGTCGCTCAGCCGTTTGTCGGTGCACAAGCACGTAGTAGATTACAGATCGCGATCTGCAGGACTTTTAAGATAAGCGTGAGTAAAAACCGCACTTCTTTGAAATGGCAGCGTGCATCCTTCATGTGGCTCAGGCCACATGCAACTGAAACTCTGCCAGGATGCGCTGCTATATGTTTACACTCAGGAGATATTACCAGCGACACTGACTGACATGTGATCACGGAGAGTTGTTTTCCTTTTACGGTGTTGTTTTTTTTTTGTGCTTTTTTTTTTTTTTGTCTCACCCGAACCACTTCAGATATTTCCAACCCCAGACTATAGATACGTGACAAAGCGGACCGGCAGGAGGTAGGCGTAGTCGACGCGCCTTCAAAGTGCGTTCATTCAGTGTTGAAGAGCGCGCGTCACGCCCACTCGTTCTCTGGTCGGTTCTACATCTTCGACGGAGGAAATTATTTAAATTGAAAGGATCAAAAATCAGAGCGGAAACGATTCTTTTTTGGGGGGGGGTTTTTTAGTAATAAAAAAAATAAAAGTCAGTTATAAAACAGAACTTTCTTTAATTTTTCTTTGGCTAAAACACAGTTATTGACAAAAAGGTTGTGATGTAAACAGGTGAATTTATTTGTCTGGCCACAATTAAGCTTCTTTTATCTTGTATTGTAATAGCATAATCTCACAGCCACCAATTTTTAATTTCAAAACATTTATTCAACAGGAAAATAAGAATAAACAAGTAATAAATAAATACATATTCTCGGAGTGGAGGGGGTTACCAAGTCTCCATGGCAACCATGAGACACCGTTTCAAGCTATTGATGAACAAGGACATTTGACGTCCATCTGAAATCATGTCATTAAATGGTTCTTAAACTTATGAATACAAAACTATGCATCTACTCAGAAGATGAAATCTTTATTTTACCCACATTTTCATTTCAGATATTTTCTGAAGTGGAAAAATCATCATGAAGGAATTTGGGGATTGACTATAAAAAAAATCTTTGTAAGTGAAATTTAACGATATTTTGAACCAAAAAGATTTACATCTGTGAGGTTTGCCATAATTTCCCCCCACTCAAAACGAGCGCCAGATTGAGCAGATTCCTTTATCTGGCGTGACTCTTTCTAGTCAGCCAATACCGTTGAGTCAGATCGTCCTGCTTCTAACACTTTTGGTTCTGTTATCGTTCATCTCAGAACTGAAATAACCGGACTGTCACAGTCATTACCGGCTCACGTTATTCTCACATTCACCAGCTCATGACACCTAGAGTAGAATGCGATTTCAGTTCTTGTACCCGTTTCGTGCGTTGACATGAAGAAGCGCCAAAGCGGAGAACAGCATTTTAATTTTAAAAGAGTTGAACTGAGACTTGGATCGTTTCAGCACGTTAAGCAATCTTTGCAGAAATATTAATTCCTCAAAATCAAAATTAGAAACTGCAGCACGACAGAGATGTTTTTCAGATCTGCTTTCTTAAACGCGTTCGTTTTTTTTTTTTTTTTTTTTTTCTTTCTGGAAAATGGCTGGAGCCTTTTTTACTGTGCCTTCCGGTGACGTCACAGGTTAAACTTCTAAGTTTTAAATCACTTTTTCAGATTCCTGGCAGAGGCTGCAGGATGATTTTGCCCCGACTTAGCGGGACAGTTTCACAAAGTGAGAAAAGGTGAAACTAGATTTTTATTTATTTTTAATCAGAATGTGAGATGAACCTCATAAAAAAAAAATCAGGGTGAAAATGCAAAAAGAACATTTATGATATAACAACACCTAGAGGAAAAGCGGAAAAAATTTTTAAAAAAAAAAAAAAAAGGAAAAAAAAACAATCCTGGCCTCTGACTAAATAGACATTGGCTGTGAATTTGGAACAGCATCGTGAGCTCTAAAAAAGTTTTAGATGAACTATATTAAATTTAAAAGACGAGGAAGAATTAACGGTGTCACAAATGGCCATATAGGGTAAAACTGTTTTTCGGATGGACGCAACAAAACCGTGCCGTTACCCACTTTGCACAACCCAATGCAGATACACTAAGTTAGGAGATGCATAGAAGACAACATAATTACTTTACAGACACAACAGAACTTGATGTTACACAAAAGTGGCATAATTTACACAAATAAACATTAAATATAGTTTTGAAACAGAAACAAACTGAATTTGGACTCTTTATGTAACACTACAAATCTCTCACGTTGAGTTTATGAGCAGTTCTTTGGTAAAGAGTGAATGTTGACTATAAGTAGCATTAGCATTAGCTTAAGCTAGCTACTTGGCAAGTAACAGGCCAATGTTATCCTAAGTGAATAAGTTGGTTCTTTGGATTACAGAGAATATTATGATGCATTATCAAATAAGCATTTCTTTATTTCACCTTGTAAAAGAGACTCAGAAACATTCAAACGAAGTTGTGGTAAAATTTAAAATGGCGGCTTGTGAAGATTAGTAACACTGGTGATAATCTCTCCTCTAGTCTGGGTTACAATCTTAACTTTTGTCCCAAAATAATATAAAAATAAATCAGAATTTATATTAAATAAATTAGTTTTTGCTACAGATTTAAGTGATTTATGTGTGATTTATTTGCCAATTGAAACTTTATTATTTTTTTCATTTAAGTGTTTAATTTACGGTAATTTTACAACTATTTTTATAGCCTTTTTTGTAGTGAAATTTGAAGCTTTAATGCATCAACGTTGTGTTTTTTTTTTTTTTTTGTCTTTCAAATTGTAATTAGAATTTTTAAAATAGTCTTTTTTTCTTAGATGAATTTCTACCTTCCTGCTGTGTTGTTTGGGCTGTGAAAGTCTCTCTGCTTCTCTTTTTCCCCAACTTGCACGGCCTGTACGCATTCATAAACGCTGATATTCGCAGCACATAGTCATTTTAAAACCTCTTTTTGAGGAACTTTCATGCAACAAAGATGGAAGCCGATAATAACCTCGAAATGAGTTTTTTTTTGTTGTTTTTTTTTAACCGTCAAAACCAGAACGAACTTTAACAGATGAAATCATCAGCATCGAACTCGAGGTCGTTTACCTCGATCAGCTCTGCAGTTTGTTCTAAAGAAATGAGCTGACCCTTCATGCGTTTTGTTTTTAGCCCCGACGCTTCCTGTCAGCAAATACTTTTCACACCTCTCTATGAGAAAAGCTGATGAGCGACGACACCAGTGTGACCAATTCCTCAATTCTTCTCTCTGTTTTTTGCTTTTGACTCTTGTTTGTTTCCACAAAACGGCGGCGTTTAGTGAAAGAAAGCTACATGCTGATAAAGACAACATGCACGATTGAATTAAAACGACTACACAGCGTATGAGCAACCCAGTTTTGTCACTGCATTTAAGCAGACGTAACTATTGTTGCAGAACAGTTAGTATGAGTGTTTCGCAATGCAGCCTCTCTGGAGTCCAGGGTTGTTGCTGGGAAGCTGCTTTCTCTAGAGAATCAGAAAACAAGTCAGTGTTTCTAAGAAATGAGGAACTCAACATCTCATGACTTCGCGCTCTTAAGAAATATACGAGAATATGCAAAACTCAAGATATGTTCATGCAAAACCACAGAGTGTAGAAATGAGCACACATGAATGTGAGTCCAGCGTATGAGAGATTCTGATTGCAGATTTGGATTTTGTCCGGGTTTTTTTTTTTTTTTTAAAGATCTGGTGCCCTAAAAAATAACACGAGACAGTAAATGTCCCCATAAAACAGTTTTTCAAATTATGTTAAGAGGCTTTATTCTGTTCTCTAATGTCTTTAGTGCAAATTAAAAGAGCTAAACTGCACACTAATGATGTGGAAGAAGCATAAAGCTTCTGGGTGCCAATCTAAGGCTCAACTGTGCCCCCTAGTGGTGACAAATCAGATCTGCTACTGTGGAGCATTTTCCCACAGCAGTGTAAAGACGCCCACAGTGCGCTCTTAAAGAATTACATTTAATCATATAAATAAATCCGATAAGTCTGATATGGACAGAACACAAATCACAAAGTCTGTCTGTGCAATAATTACACTTAAGTATAGTTTTTGCATATATTTGGATAAAAGGACAAAAATGTAAAATGAAAAAAAGGAATATTTATCAGTGAAGTGGACTCTCTTACTGTAATTTGATATGGGTTAAAGAAAGGTTACAGTTACACAGCCTTCTGAGATAAATGTACTTTACTTTATTTACTATTAAAAACATTTAGCAGCTCCATGCAATGCAGTCAAGATACTGAATATTGTTCATTTAACATAAACATGCAAGTAAACGATGAAGCACATGTTGCTGGTTTATTTCTTTATTTAAAACTTTAAATCTCGTGTTTTTCATTGTCACTCTTTCGTCATGTTTATCGGCGTACGTTTGAACCAGATTCAGGTCTGCTGTGTCCTTTAGTTTGTTTAAGTCAAATAAACTGAAGTAGTAGGGGAAATAACCACCAGAACAATAAAAAAAAAAACAAAACCCAACAATTGTACCAAACATTTACATGCCCAGCTTTAATCCACTGCATGTCGAGGCATAATAGTGACAACGTTGAGGGCGAGGGGGAAGTACCGCCAGCAATGTTTTGGATTATTTACATGCCACGCATGAGTGAATGTGCAAACCTTTATTTTCCTAATAACACAGGAAGAATAACTGCTCAGTGTTTGCATACAAAGAAGGCTGAATTCATCCTCGGCTCAAACAGAGCCCTTCGTTTGCACAAAGTCACTTCTTCAAATATTTACAGCAAAATGTTGCCTTGTTTGCAGGGTGTGTGAAAGTAAATGTAAAGCGACGGTCTCGTGATTGGGCTCGACCCACAGACACATTTATTATCTTTCTGGACACGTCGCTCACATCGGTTTTGGTCTGCGTTTTGTTTTGTTTGAACTCTTTAAATAACTAAAGCTTCAACAAGCATCTGGCGACGAAGGCCCATGATTCTCATCCACATAGCACGGCTCATTTGTTTCAATATCTTCCATGATATGACACGAGGAGGGAGTTTCTGCCTTCAGACATCCGCAAAAGTTGGCCTCCTGTTAACTCAGATGTTGTGTTCAAGAAGCTCATGACAGACATCTTGACTGTTTCAAAAACAATCTGATCAAAGAGAAATAATCTGGGTATTGCTAACTAGACCTGAAACAGTAGTTACTTTACGCTCATTTAATTTCAAACGTTGAGAAAATGAAGTTCCTTTTGGTCACTAATAATCTCCCAGGCAGTTCTGAGCTGGTTAGCTTTGCTCGTCAGATCATCCTGTTTAGCTCCAGCAGTGTCCGCTGGTAGTTTCGGCGTCTCGGTTACCATTTGAATTGTATTGCTGTCGATAAATATTACCTTTAAAAATTAGACTTTTGTTCTCCGTCTGTTGCAGCACCTGCCCTGAAAAGATCAAGAACCGCCAGAGAACATAAATGGGTAGAGTCAAAAGAAAGGTTGATAGTAAATGCAAAGAGGCACATTTGCCCACAACAATAATAACACATGTCGCCATTAGAAACAGATTATGATCGGCAAGATTACACCGGTCTGCTGCTGCTGGCGCTTAACGACGCGGCTTTCGCAACACACAGACCGCACGTGTGGAGTGGAATAATCTGTCAGGCTAATGAGAAGGTAATTTGAGTTAATTGGATCGATGGCTGGCGCGTCCGCAGATGTGGGGAAGGACGAACTGCCAATGTGTGTGGGGTATCTGAAGCATAAGAGTGCTTTAAAATGTAGTGGCTATTTCTACTATTTGATCTCTCTTAACTCCCCCAAAAAAACTAAAACACGGTCTGTCGCACATTACCCTGGTTCAGTGCTGATTTCACAGCCAGGTAGGGAAGTTGAGGACAGTTAGATTAGATTAAATTAAAAAAAAAAACAACAACCCATAAATCCTTGAGATTTTCACTCAAAAACACAAGAGAAAGCCTTGAAGCAATGATGGATTTTTTGTTGTTATTTATATTTGATGTTGTTATAATTGACGTCAAATGAGTTGCGTTTTATTACCCCTTAACACACTGCTGCAGCCGGTGCCTTTCCTCGGATGTTGCAGCTCTACGGTCAGAGGAAACTCAGCAGATTATCAAGCAGAAATCCTTCAAAGCTGGACCGACGCCCGAGTCGCGTCCCTGTCCCCCTCTCCTGGACTACGTCCATCTAGCTCCCAAAACGTCCGCGGCCAGAGTAACCGCGCTCTGTGGTGCTGCCTCACACGGATAAAGCGCGTTCCTCAAAGCTCTAATGTGTTTATGCGCTCGGCATGGTTGGTTTTTATTTATTCATTTTTCTGCGTGTGAATGGTACTTCCACTACCTGTAATGCATTGAAGCAACCGGGTCTGTTGCTCTGAAGAACCTCGGCGGAGCTGCAGCTTCCACTTAGCTAATGCATCCTTGGGTAAATAAATAGTCACCTTGGCAAAACTGAATTGTCACCAGCTGAGCAAAGTCTCTGCTACAAAATGCAAAAAAACAAAACAAAACCAAAAGACAAAACAGGAAACTGCAACGTGACTTTATTCTCTATATGAGAGTTTATGTGCCCTATTAGGATGAATGAGAGTCGAGATGAAGTTGGCACCTTTTCTCAAATCATTTCCAGAGGTGCAAACGGACCGAAAACTCACAGAGGCTTCTGTGCCTGCGACGCGACGCGACGCTGCCCCGTCACAGGTACACACATAATACGCACATATTGTGATTAATGCTTGACAAAATGGGCCATCTGGCCTCTGGCTCCAATTAGACTAACTTATAAAAACTCGACCGACCTAAATGGAAATCAGAAATTCCATCAATGGAAATAGGGCGTAATATGAAGCGCTCTGTTATTCACATGCACTGAAGTTAAATTATAAATGAGCATCTGGGCATTTTTTTTAAAAAACATAATTATTGGTCCCTGAAATTCATCTAAATACTTGCAGTCAGTTTAGCATGAGCTGTGTAGTTCACGCTCACGTTTATAAGACTGAATGAATGGGCGGAAGAAAAGGCGCAACGATATCTGCATCGTGTTCATCTGGCAAGGATCTCATCGTCACAGAAAGTCATTTTTCCTGCAAAAACGCTCAATCTTACCAAATAGTTTTAGTTTAGGTTCTAGTGCAAATTTCTCAGTACACCTGAAATCAGACAAACTTGACTTACGAGTAATAGTTTAGCAATTAATGGAGGTTTATTTTAAGAAAATAATTCCTTAATATTGATGAAAAAGTGGCTGAAAAATTAACTTATGGGAAAAATGTCACGTTGGAAGTGAAATAATCTTAGAACGAGATTATTTCTCTTACAGTTTGGGCCTGGGTGTGTTTCTGTCGGCACGTGTCTCTGCTCAGAGGCCGGTTGTTTTCTAATCTATAACCCAAAGCTATAAAGTGCTTTTAGGCTCCTGCTGCGTGACACCACAGCCTCCATTTAACCATTTTTTTTTTCCATCTCCTCCTCTGTCCTATAGCCTCCGGTTCACTGTCCCTCATCGAATGAGTTGAAGGCTAAACTGCTAGTCTTCATCTTGTTGTGTCCAACGGCGTCAGCCGTCGGCACAATCTCTTTCTTCCTTCCTTCCCTTCCTTCCTTCCTTCCTTCCTTCTCCTCACCCTGTTTTCCGTGCCTCCTCTCCGAGCCGCTATAAGTTATCGCTCCGAAGTTGATTGCAGAATCTGGACTGCGTCGCACCGACTCCAGATTGGATTACGGCGTGATTTAATGGATGGAAGGACATTTTCTGCGCTCTGGAATTGATTGTCTCAAGCGACTGCCGGCATCGCGATGGCTTGACATGAGTTGTAACAGCCCGTTAAAGGTTACAGTTGTAATAAAGGGGCGCTCGGCCGGTACCAAGCGTTTACTTCCCCGTGAATTACGCAGTGATTATGCTTCTGTGAGTGCGTCCCTATAAACTCTCCGCCGCTCTACTTTTAATCTGCCTCCTTCCCCGTTTCACCTCAAGTGTGTTGCTGAGGGTATTCTGTCATTAGCTTCTTGCTCTTTCAGTCTCCTCTTCTCTTCTTCATCAGTTCACCTCCCCATCCCACCATGCGCTGGCATCCCTCCTATCCCAACCCAGTGCCCCCCCCTCTCTCTCTCTCTCTCTTTCTCTCTCTCTCTCTTCATCCTCTTGTCTCTCCTCCTCACCCTTTCCATCTCTTCCTCCCTTGTCCTTCACTCCTCTCCAGCTGCCAGAAGCTCGCAGGCTCGGCGCCCCTCCTCGTCCAACCGCTGACGATTCAGAAGCTCCCCGGACAAAAAGACCTCGCCACAGAAGGTAAGCGTCTCTTCTGAGGAGTTTGCGCGAGTGTCTCGTTGAGTGCGTGTGCGCTGCACCTGCCCTGGCCGGCACCTGCTTCGGGACACAGGTGTGGAGATGATGGGGTGTCTGCAGTAGAGAGAGGGCAAAGGGGGGTGGAGAACATGAAGAGGGATCATGATAGTTATGATGTGCGAGGAGGAAAGTGAGGGAAAACCTTTTCGATTAAGGCTGTTTTAGTGCAGCACTGACAAAAAAAAATAAATTAAATATATATATATGTTGCAGCATCAAAAAAAAAGACACGAACACAGAGAAGATAGAAAGGGATTAAGAGCTGGAGAGGACGAGGATCAACGAGAAACCAGACCAGGAACGTTTTCAAAAGAAAGAAATTTGCTTGCTGGTAAATCTTTTCTGCATGCCTACAAACGCATCGGCGCCTGCCCCTCTCTTCCTCCTCCCCCTCCTCTTCCTCCGGCTCCTCTCCCGTACCGATCCCATTCACAAACAGGACCAGCGAACAGTCGGTCCTGATTGGTTCCCTGAGCGCTGCGTTAGAGTGTGCATGCATGTGTGTGTGTGTGTGTGTGTGTGTGTGTGTGTGTGTGTGTGTGTGTGTGTGTGTGTGTGTGTGTCTGTCAGGGAAAAAAAAAAACAAAACAGAGGGGTAGACATGAAGGAGGGGGGAAAGGACATTACATTCCTGTTCAGGTGAATCTTTTGAGAGAACGGCTGACTGAAGAGGCGGCGTCCGCTCTGGTACATTAACATTATCTATGACATCGCCGTCCTTATGGCTCGGTGCTGCAGGACGGCGATGTGGATTTGTGGCTCTCCGACAGAGAGATACAGACACAGACAAGCGCTTCTTTAAACCCATATCTGAACCCTTTTACAAGACATTCATTATTATATTTGATACATTCATTTGACCACCTAGAGGTATCATTAGGTTACCTCTAATGTGCAGATGGTGATGACTAAACTTAAGGAGATGAAGGAAGGAAAATGTGATCATATTTAGCTCCCTTTGCAACGAGCCACCCCGTTGGTAAGTACAGTTGATTTGTGTGTAATTGAAAGCTTCCACATTATGTATTTGCATCTATTTCAAATCAATAGCAATATGCCGTCTGGGCCCACACATTAATACGCTACAAAAAAAAAAAAGAGAAAAGATTTCAGAAGGGCTCTTTTTTTTCCGTCCAGAGTGGTGACGACGGTGGTAAGAGTTCGCCCTGGGTTCGATCCCCAGCTCCGCTCGCCTCTTGTCGTCGTGTCTCTGGGCAAGACATTTTCACCTGCCTTGCCTGCTGGTGAGGGGTCATGACCCCTCGCCAGCCTCGCCTCGGTCAGACTGTCAGACAGGGCAGCTGTTGGGACACAGAAAACCTCTGAAAAGTGATGCAATATGCAGTGAGGATGAAGTTGATGTCAGGATGCCTGGAGCTGACTGCAGATCTCTCAAAGGCTGCAGTAAGACGTTGGCCTCTTTTGCACGGCCCACAAGTACAACAGCATTGATCAGGTAAAAGCAAATTCATAAACTGGCCCAGAGAAAATTCAGACTCTAATCCAGGTGAGGTCTTGAACACTGACCCATCCGTTAAATCTGAGTAATGCTGCGGTACTTTGCACAGATCGAGATGGACATTTCAGTCTCTAGATGTACAAACCAGGACAGACGGAAGACGTAGCAGCTGAAAAGGTTGCAGTATTGACTCAGGGGGCTAAAACCAAACCATGCTCTCCTGCAAAATACCACGATGTTTGCCTTTTGTAATGTGACGGAATATGGGAAGATTCGACGAATACTCATCATTTTTGCAAGGAAGCATGCGATCAAATAGCAGCAGCAGTCAAGTCTGAGTTCATTTTCGCAGGTCTTTAAAAACCTATCCTCCAGACACCTTGATCACCTTCAACTAATGCCCTCTTCTTACATTAGCTTGAAACAAATGGACACTGAGAATACGCTTTATACTCTTTCCCCTTTTCCTTTTTAGCTCCTGCGGTTTCTCCTCTCACCACGTCGCACATCTCCACAAACTACATCGCCGCTTTTCCATTAACGACACAAGTCGCGCTTGATACGTGGTTAAATATTTCCACCCGATTTCTTGGGGAATTCACCGATTTCACGAGGATGAAGCTCGGCGAAGTGTGAAATACCCAGGTGTGAAATGATGTTCCTGTGGGAGGAGACCTCGCAATTTCGCCGCGGGGTGTGACTGGGAAAATCAAAAGCCAAGCAGGCGGACTGAGTGGATGCGCATGTCTGTGTGTTTAAAGGGTTTTTGTGTAGACCTGGAGAAATCTGTAAATATCCCAATAGTTAAAACCAAGTTCCATCTGACCCACTAATTTGAGTCCCTCGCCCTGACTGATGGGTTAACACACACACTAACACCGTCTCACCTTGGAGAACCTTTAAGCGATCAAAGTTAAAGTAATTAGCTTGCTTTAGCTTTGATTAGAGACTGAAATGAAACTTACTTGTGGGGGTTTCTGGTTCAGATGAAAGACAGGTTGGTGGTAGATGATCCTGCAGAGTCATCCAGGACACAGTTGTGTAAAAAGTGAGTTAAACGTCCAGATTATTGTGATAACCTTTTATCACTTGCTTCATGGATGTGGTATCTTCATGCTAAGTCTTTTTAAAATGTCTTTATGAACTGGTCTCTCTTTGGGACTCCGTCTACCACTCAGAAATCTCTGTGAGCAGAGTTAAAAGTTTATAAAGGACCACTACTTGTGTTACACTTCTGTCTCCAACTTCTTTGTGATTTGGTTTCTGGGCTGTTCAGAGTGATGACTCCAAAAGATCTGAGCCGAATGGTTTTTTTCTTAAAGCCAAACTTAGGATATTTGCACGGTCTAGTCAAAGTTTGGACTGGAAATGGCATGGCGTGTCACCAAACACGCTGTTCGCTCATGAAACGATGTGTCGTTGAATTAACTAACTGTGACAAGAAAAGAGGGACAATCCCTTCATAGTAAAAAAAAAAAAAAACTGATGGTCAGTTATGACAAATACTTGAAGCTCCAAAGGCAGCCATTGTTGCTCCTAAGGTTGTCACAGCAAGCTCTTATTGTTAATTAATTTTCACATTGAACCAAGTTATATTTGGATTACGGGTATGCGTTTCCACACCTGTTCGTCTCAGGCCACCCTTTTCGTGCTCGATGTAGTGGGTGAGCGCCCCCTGGTGGTCATGCGCTGGAATTATTGAGAGTTATTGCTCAGTGCAGACAAAGCATCCGATTAGTGCGATTATGTAATGAAGTGACTGCTGTGACGTTTGCTTGGCTTTACAGTAAATTGTGCAGCCGTCGCTTACTCTGTAGAAGGATTGACGGCGACTTGATGTTGTAGTGTCCGTGCAGCAAAATGTGCAACATTTCCAAAAAAAAAAAAAAAATATACAGTGACAAACTGGCACAGCTGTAGACGTAATGATGTGACAACATGCCAAATATGCACACAGGTGGTTCTTGGACGTTATTTAGCGTCATTTGGCACAGAAATCCAAGCAGACCTATAGATGTCTTGACCAGCTTCAACTCTGGTTTAAAGTTCATGCATCATGCAAAGGACAAACTCAGAGATTGAATCTCTTCTAGAGCTAGTGCATCTCTGATTACCTGTCTAGGTTCAACCTCAGTATTTATTTGTTCCCCCGTGAATCAGGGAGACATTGAGGCATTGGCCTTGTAAGAGGTTTTAAGACAGGAGATGGCTTTTAAACTAGCAAAGGACAAGTCTTGGTCGTAAAGGGGTGAAATGTGTTATTAATGTCTCATAATCGCATCCAAAGGAGCCGCCTTGCTTGTAAAAAAGATCACATAAAACTCCTGCCAGCGCAAAGCGTGAGCTGTGCTAATGGGAGCTACTGAAAGGTCAAAGGGAAAACGTGTGGACTGGTGTATGTGAAGATTTTCCACCTGAGAATGTTTAGAGAATGTGAGGACAGTAAGACCTGGACTTACTCTTCACTAAATACTTTGAACTGTTGAACTCTGACCACAAAAAACAATAAATAAAGAAATAATCGGTAGACAGCTTCTGTAAAAAAAAACGAAAGTGCTTGTTGTTAGTTCAGCTAAATGTTCCTGTTTCAGGATAAATGTAAGAAAAGATCTTTAAAAAGAGACGGTGTCAATGCAGGCATTAAAAATGACCGACTAACCTCAGACCATCACGTTATGATAAGCCAAAATTGACCCCCATCATCCATTCTCCTAATGAACTCTGAAAATCTTTCTTGTTGCTGCTAAAATAATAATAATCATAAAAACATCAAACGTATGTATGGCACAAAGGTCGTAGATACTTTGCCAATTGGCCTCTGGTTCCCAACGTTCCCTGCCTCCACTGCACAGGCCTGTGCAGCGTGGTTGAGATCGTGCGCTGGTAGGGGGCCCTGAATGGAGGAAGATGGAGGAGTAGCTGTTTGCGTGGGCTCATGATTGAAAGTGAGAGATGTCAGGATGGGGTCACCGAGTTGCCAACAGTCAGGAGGGGAAGTGATTCAGCTTGTTCCTTCCTCTGGTTGACCTTTATTTACTACAATCCGGCATTTAAGGTATTGTCTCTCTTTCTATTTGCGGCCTATTCTTTCACACATGTTGAGTTTTTTTGTTTGTTTTTTTTTTGTTGTTTTTTTTTTTTTACAATATACCTCTCATTTCATCTCCTTTGACAATACAGCCACCTTGTCACCGGGGTGTTAGAGGCTGCGTGGATGATTAAAACTCCGTCACTCCTCGCTGCGGAGCAGAAGTCTCTCTCTCGAAGAATTTCCTTTCGCGTTGATTTTTTTGGGAAAAGCGCAATTAACCCCCTGCAATGCCCTTTGTTTTAATGACATTAATTAAAGTAGATTTTGATCAAAACTGGAGGAGAGAGCTCCATGGTTCTCTTGAGCTGATATTAGTTAGCTATGCAGCAAGCTTTCCTTCAATCCCGCAAAGCTCAGCAAGCTGACAAGAAAAGGCATAAGCTATATACGCAGATGACATGCGCTCTTCTAGCTATTGCAATCACGCAGCACGCGCACACATCAATGGATGCTCCTGTTATTGTAACGGCCCCTGGCAGAAGGCTGTGATAGCCATCCTCTCTCCCCAGAGTTTTCACTGTTCAGACGCCGCCGCCAAGGTCAAGGACAGATGTTGTGCGACGCGACCGAGGGGCTTGCTGAGCCGGCCGATACGCACGCTAATCAATGTAAAACGTGATCCAGGTTGCCTGTTTGTGGCTTAATTTTGTCTGTGTGCATCTGTAGACGTTAGAGAGGCAACGGCCTTTAATAAGGCATCATAAGTGTGGAGGAAGCAGAAGCTGTTCGATGCAGCGGGGTTTTGTGTGTGTGCCAGTTTATAGTACTCTGCCAGACAGCTGGACTTTGTCAAGTCATGTGAAGGTTCCTGCTCAGTCCTGCAATAAGCAGAAGGGCTCAGGTGTTTTGCTGACTTGCAATGGACATAAGGTCATGTTCTTAGTCTCTCCACTGCAGCTTGTTTTAACTCCTCTCTGTTCTTCGCGTGTGTGGTGCTAATTTCTCATAAGCCCAACATGCATGGGCGCACGTGCCGAGTACATCTCTCCGTAATGTTCTGAATGGAAGGCGCTTCCGTCTCGGGGGAGGGTCAAAGGCTATGTGAGTAATTTAAATGACTGGGCGTGTTGGTGGGCACAGAGTGTGACAGGAGTTGGAGTATATTCAACGAGGACGAAAAGTCGCCGCTAACTTTAGTCTGTCGCTGAGGTCAGTCCGGAGCAACAGGAGTCCGCCCGTTTCCAATTAGAAAACCCGTGACCCCTTAAATGAGATCATTAACAAACCCGCGGTCAGATGGGACAGAGAGCCAGAAAACGGATAGAGGTCTCTTGTTATTTCAGCCTGGTCTTTTTTTTTCCTTTTCCCTTTTTTTTTTTTAGAAAAAGAAAATTAATTGGATGATGATGTGACCTATTTTGTCAAAGCCACTTAAAGTAGCCATCTTTGGGGAGCAATATCTCGGTATATATAGATGTACTGTCCTCAGGCATCGAGACCTAAGGTTATACATCTACTTGGTCAATAAACGTTAGCCAACAGTGAACACAAGACTCCAATATTACTTCAAGTAATATTGGAGTGATACAACTTAGGATGAAAAAAAAGCATCTTGAAGATTTCAACACAGCAATCACCTTGTCCACTGGGGAGGAGGCAAAGTTTATTGCTGAGGTAGTTGGGAGCTTCCAAGGACAGTGGGTGGATGATATTTACCTGGATTCCTCTCTGGACATTGGTCATCTGGGACCTAGCGCAAACCTCTTCAGTTTCAGTGCCACCTGAAGGACAGCACATGCTGATTGTGAAAATGAAGTTGCCGGGGTCAATCTGAAAATGGGGACTCCTAACATGTTCCAAACGTTTTGAGAGGTGCATAGCTTCTATCCCGGACAAGGGACGGCGTACATTCATAGTCGTGCCAAGGGGAAGGGATCTGGAGATCATTTACAGCCACAGTGGCATCTTGTGTGGGATGCTGCTTTAATATTTAGTGCAAGGGATACTTTCATGACAACTGCATAGTGTATGCGAGAAGACAGGTGCTTTTTGATGCACTGAACTCTCCGCATAATTAAAGAAACCTTCTGCAGCCCAGTATGGCCTGTACTAATACTCTCCTGTAATTAGTCCGTTATATTTATTATTTTCCACCAGAAATGATTTTTTTGGGAAATGTCTCATCACTTTTAGAGAACAACCATTAATTGATAAGATCAAAAGAAACTCTTGACATTTCTTTTGACTGCTTTTTTACTTTGTCAGAGGATAATTCGTAGACTTTTCTGATGACTTTAGAACAGTAAACATGCTGAAGCTAGTAATATGTCGCAGTCCATTAACCATACATTTACATATATATGTATATATATATATATATATATATCTCCTTTATATGTTCCATCATTTAGTAACTTGTCAGCATGTCAAGGAGACTTGAGTACATCACAGAAACCTTTATGAATAAGAGACAGCAAAATAAAGGACAAGTTATTTTGTCTTGACTTGTTCGGTCTTGACACCAATCTCACCCTTTCCTGCTTGTTACTCTGAAGGTGTTCCATTATCCTTCAGAAACATGTCATTCTTTACACTGTGTACATAATGTGACAAGACCACCATGTTTTGAACCGATATATATCTTTTGAACTTTCTCTTTTTATGTCTTTGAGTCAGATGGCAAGTCAAGGCTTTGGTGTGCCTACTTCAAAAAAAACAAAAAACAAAACACAAAGCCTGGAGCTGGTTTAAGTAGCTTTGGGGAATTTCTTCAATTTTGGTCGGTTCTTACTGTTTTCACCTTAGTGAGAGCGCATATGCCTGAGGTACGCTGAGTAAGGATCTAGCGACAAATCACACTTTTAAGTGAGCCATCATTCAGCTCAGCCAGCAGTGTTATCCATGACACGAATGACAAGGCCTTTCCTGCGGCCTTGCAAAGACGCATTCATTGAGGACAATATCCATCAATCCTGCTAAGACTTGTCATATTGCAGGCCATGTTTAGCCCCTGAGAGGCACCGGTTCCAATGGTGAGCTTATTTTCCTTTTTTGGGGTAATCATGCAACTCCATTTGAGGGAGTGACAGTGCAGATTAAGGTCAATGTGAGTAAGGGCAAGCAGTTGGAGTTGGATGTAGAAGGGCAGATGATCTTTGTGACCAACACAACATAGGATTCCATGGTTTGTCGTGAAAATACACTCTTTTTATGCTTGTCAATTCTTGGCTTTGCCCAAATGAGCTTCATGTCAAAGGCCAACACTCCTAGATTCACCCGTCAATCTTTTCTGAAACTGTTCTGTTCAGAACAATGGTTCTACTTAAACCATATATAGCTGAAATCATGCCATTTGTCCTGGATCAGCACATGCCCAGGAAGAGTGCGCCACGTTCAGTAAATGCTCGACATTGATCCAGTTGAGCCTCAACTCCAGTTCTTCAGCGTTAACTTTTTGAACCAAACCTTGCTTTCGTTGCGCGGGACGCATCCAGGCTACACTGACGATTTACGATCCACCAAAGCGAGCTTAAATTGGGACTTCCCTTTGTTGTTCCATGAAAACTCTTGCTTTGTTTTGTGAGTTTTTTAAGTGTTCAAGCGCTCTGCTGCAAGGTCAGTGGCGCTCCGCTCGATTGTTTCCCCACACACGGCACTGCAGGGGCTGCCATGAGTGACAAGAGAGCAAGCTGCAGACCGGGCTTCCCTGGCAAGAGGCAGAGGCACAAATGGCACAAATTGGCATCTGTGTGCATTTCTGCGGTTGTGATCCGCGCTACTCACTCATGCGCAATGCAAAAATGATGAGCACTCCCGGTGCCCGTGTACGCTCTCTCTCTCCCTCTCTCGTTCTGCAAACACTGTGTGTGGAAACAGACTGCAGGACTACATTTAGGCAATCCTGTAAAACACGAACAACCTCCAGCGCAGTGCAGATAAGACTTGTGCCATTGTGGAGCCACTCAGATAATGACTGAGAAATTCGATGGATGTTAGTCAAGATTAATTCCTAACTTCAAGTTGCTGCACACATCCTCTTAATAGCATCAAGACGCTGTCATGTTGTTCAGAGCCTATAGCGCTTGCCCTTTTGTCCGCACAGTTTAACCAGTCTTCCAGCTGTTACTTAAACATCCCCTTGTCTCTTTTCTGTCCACCTACCCTTTCTCCTTTTTTGCACTTGCATCGCAGACGTGGACTGGAATACAAATTGCGGCTTGCTTTCTCTATTTCTGTTGCCTGTGATGCTGCAGGACAGAGGAGAGTAGGGGATGGTAGCGAACGCGTCCCGCCGAAGCCGAGTACGCGCATCCCCGGCGAAGTAAAGCTGCTCAACAGACAAAAGAGGCGGAAACAATGAAGAAACTGAGACGGTGGCGGTGAATGACGGAAAATGGAGATAAAGGAGGGCTCCATGAAAAGGGTAAGACAAGAGGAAAAGATTGAAAGAAGGAAGATAAAAAAGCAACCTCGGTGGAAAACAGACGACTTCTACAAGGTTTATTGTTCTCTCTGACAATGAGGCTGATTTATTCACCTAATGAAGCTGTCCCAAAGCTTTGCAAATTGGTATCGAGTCAAGTTATTTTGTTCTAAAACTGTTTGAGTAAGAGAGCTTTAATTCCTCAAGAAATGAAGTCTTTGTATCCCACTGTCAGAAACTTTCGATATGCCTGAACCGCATTTTATTTATTGCTTTTATTCCAAAATATAAATAATTAAGGCGCTCAAACATGGACTGGATAGCTCTACTGTGATGAGAGAGACTTTATTCGAAGAAATATTTGTCCCATGCAACACAAAAGGAACATTTTTTTAATCCTTTTTTGGCGTCGGCATTGCCTTACAATGAGACGAGCATGAAAACGTCGAAAGCTAACATTTCAAACGTCAAGTCGAATCCCGGGCAAATTATTCGACGCTGATATCAGATTCTTCAAAACAAAGCTGGGGATTTGCTGAATCTGAGAAAATGGGGGTTATAATTATAGCCAAAGATGGCATTAAAACCTCATCTCATCGGACACTCTAACACCTAAAACTTTGCCGTGCGTCGTCGTCTTGTATGGACGTACGGTTACGGCTGCACCGCCACCTGCTGGCCCGGAATGATACGCCCAGCACTACTTCAAATTTCTGGATTTTCGCCCAGAACTACATTTGCTTTTTAAACACAGAGGCAGTAAGTCCATTAAAAATAATGATAATGATGTTGCTGAGGCCTCGCTTTCCACATGTGGCACATTGACTTTTATTATTATTAGACGCACGGGCTCAGCACTTGGCACCACTCTCGCAGCAAAGACAATATCTGTGTTTTTCTGGGAGGCACTGATTAAGACACTGACACTTAATTAAGTGGCGGGCATTAACAAGGCGATGCTGTTTTATTCTGCTGCGTACGGCGAGTCACGTCTCCAAATCCATCAGCCCTCATTAAAATCATCAAAAATGGGTTTTATTGCCATTTACCCCCGAGGAGCTCTCTGTGTGCTGGATTAGAGCATAGATAATCTTAACCAGTTTGTTCCAGATGCTCTTTGTTCCTTTATTCTCTAACATCGAAGGGAAACGTAGCAGAATATGCGATTGCGTTTGTTTTGCATGTCAGACCATGTAAAAAGGTCGGCCACAGGATGCGAGTGTCTTTTAAAGACGCATCCACGACTCTCCCTGACCCCATTTACTCTGGGCCCAAACCGTATTTGTGTCCCGTTGCCCCGAGCGCTACACCAGTAAGCTATTACACATGCACACTCTGTGACATAATCAACATCTGTCCTATTCGATTAATTTTCCTCCACCCGAATCAAAGTAAAAGCGAACCTCCTTCCCTTTACAGCAGCCACAAAAAAAAACAAAAAAACAAAACCCTTACATCACACTGCTGTGAGCCAGTCAGGCATGACGAAGACTGCAGTATTTTCTGCTGGGGCGACACGGACTCCGATGCACACGACCCCGCGAGAAAGATGCAACAGGAAACCCATCAAACCTCACCGAAGCGACGACTCAGATGTTTTTCAAAAGCAGACACAAACTTGTCGGACTGAATGTTCAGACGAAGGTCGTACTCCGTGCCCTCCTCTCCGGTTGACTTCAAAACTGCTCAAAGGCGAATCAAAGGAGTGTGAGCAGGCTTCATTTAATTTGGACCGAAACACCGGGATCAAACAGAGAAATCCTGAAATTTGTCAATTTCAACCCGCTCTGCTGCTGTTGATCCTTGGCTGTCAGCTTTTTGCAAGCATATCTCACGCTTCATTGCAATGTTACATATTGACCTTGTCTTGTTGTAAGAGTGTGTGCTTTTCACCTGCTCCGTGAAAAGGAGTGCATGCTTGATTTCGTTGTGTGCGCGGGTGTGTGTGTGGCCTGCAGGCTTTCCTTCCTGCAAAGCTGAGGAATAAAACAAGTGAACAAGACAGCAAAAAAAAGGAAGAGGCATCACAATAAGGTGACACAGGATGGAGGGAATCACTCTGTCTGACGTGCAGCCTGCAGCATGGTGACACCAATCACACGAAACGCGTAGAACGGACATTTCATGGCCAAAGGGAACGAGCTGACTCGAGTAGTTTCCTTTTTCCAGAGATTGTTTACGTTCCCGAAGAAATGGACCTGCTTCTTTTAGGTTCAAATTGCTGTACAGGTTGTTCCCGGTGCTGATGTGCCGACAAAATGAGGGCGGTCAAAGTTTATTAAACGGACGGATTCTACAGCCACCGCATCCGCAAGTCGTGGGCGAACACAACAGCGTGACCGTGACTCTGAATCGGTGACATCTGTGCTCAAAGCCGAAATGCACAAGTCTACCACTCGTGTGTGAGCGCAGATTTTAAAAATGACTTTCTACATGTTGGCAAAGCCGTCCTTCATTTGAAGGAGGGTTGGAGGGTCGTAAATTACCTCTATCGGTTAACGGATAAGAAGAAGCTCAAATTCAAATTACGACTGCAAAAAGGAAATCGCAGCAAGGTCTCAGACCCTCGAAGACCAACGCTTTTCTCAAACTGCAGATTGTGTGACGTATGAACCGACATCCTTTGCTATGACGGCGTTGGTTTACCTAACCGTCTCAGTATGGAGCGCCCTGTCTTGTCTTGCTGGAGGCTAAGGGTCATTGGACGTGCATGCGCACTAGCATCACTACTACAGCTCGCTCTTTTGTTTGGTACGGTTTTCTTTCACGTTGTGCTTTTTTGTGAGCGCGCTGTAACTTATCGACAACGGACGGCTGACGATCATCGTCTCACGCGCCACAGAAATGACGGCGGCGGGAGAGAGCACGGCTTTGGAAGCCCTCCTAGCTGCGTTCCTGAATTAAAACTGAACGTCAAGAGTAGCTCCTCCGATGACGGTTTTGCTACAAACCGCAGCAGTTAGCTGTATTTCTAACTTTTGGAAAAGCATTGGCAAAAGCCACCGAAAGCCGATGATGCGTGTTCTGATCCGCAACACGCGGGTCGGGTATGTTTCAGCCCAATTAGCTCGCAGCATCAGCATTAGCATTAGCAACAAAGAGGGGCTCATTTTCATCATCGTGACCCAAACGGTCCAGAACAACAGGGGACTCAAACTCTGGTCTGTTTGGACCAAATATGTGTGAATATACATTTAAGTCTGAACTCCTGGAGCAACAATAATAAACCTTAAAAATCATTAGAAACTTTCTCCTAAAGTCGGGCAGTGACTCACTATAAAAAAATAAAAAATAAAAAAAAAAGTGATTTATTTTGAAATCCTCCTCACTGGGTGAAACTTTCGATTGCTTTCGTCCGTGGCTAAATAATTCCTCTCATAAACGCCTTTATGGACGCCATAACTTTTCGGCATTTTCTCCCCTTCAAAAACATAACAGCAGTTTTTTAACGCCTCATTGAGCCGAGAGGCAAAACTGTGATGGCGCCGTATTGATGATGTTGTCTCTTTAATCAGCCGGATGAATTTATCCGTTGGAATTAGAATAAAAGAGACGCGAGGTGGAGAGAGTAATCACTTGGCCGAGAACCCGGAGGAGGAGGGGGAAACGGCACTCGGTGCACATTTGTCACACACACAGACTAAAAAAACCCTCATAAAGACTGTGAGAGACTTGTTTGTAGAGCACACACTCGAGTTAAATTTAGTTTGGTTTTCATGCACTGAATGGATTTGTTTTTTTTTTTTTTTTTTTTGGTTTTTTTTTGCTATGATCCGTCAGAGAGACGCTTTTGTCTAAATTTGATATCATAACTCAGGCTTTATGCATAAAAGATGATCTTTATGGAGAAAGAGAAAGGAAGTCTTGGCACAGAACCGTTGGTGCAATGATGGGGCCATTGGCTGCTCTGTGTGTGTGTGTGTGTGTGTGTGTGTGTGTGTGTGTGTGTGTGTGTGTGTGTGTGTGTGTGTGTGTGTGTGTGTGTGTGTGTGTGTGTGTGTGTGTTCGCAGGCTTGTGTGCAAGCCACATTCTGGTTCTCCTGCGGTCATCATTCAGTGCGGCACACCTGGAGTTTAAGAGGCTGTCTGCCGGGGCCAAATGATCTGGAGAGTCGGAGAGCGAAAAAATAGAAAAAGACAGGAGGGGGTGGGAAGGACTGGAGGGGGGGAGGGGCATCGAGGAGGTGAGAAGGGGAGGGTGGAAGCAAAATTTGCCAAGACGGTCTGATGATCCCCGGCTTGTTAGACGTGTGCCCGCTGAGAGAAAATGAAAGCATAAAATTAATGGGGGGCGATGGGAAGCAGAGAGCGCGAGCGACAGGAGACGGAGAGAAGGATGGCTAAATGAGAGGGAGGAGACGGATGGAGGGATGCGCCGAGAGACGAGAGCATCCATTTAGGTTGCCGGGACACGCTGCTCCTCCATCTCGGAGCGGGTCGAGTCGAGCCACAAAGAGCTCGACTCTTAAAACAAACAAACAAAAAAAATGCGATAAAGACTGAGAAGGATCCTCATTGGGTTGCTATCGAACACCGTTTCACTTTTTATTTTATTTTTTTTTTTTAGAAGAAATGTTAAAGATATTTCAACATTATACTTGACTATTTTTTTTACTTCTTGGCCACTTTTCACTTTCATTTAAAAGTCTCTATTTATATTCGGCATTTTCAGTTTTTTATTGCACACTCTTTACTTCCTGTGGCCTTTTGCATTTTGCACGGATCTAAAGTTTTGCTACAATTTAATACATTTTCCAAAAGTGTCGTTTACACAACATACCAACGGATGACGACTTTTTAAAATAATCTGTTATCAGCTCTCCTGAAGAAACTTAAGCTCCCGGTACCGGTTGGTCCTGGCCTGTTTTCATCTGCGTTCCTCGCTAAACTCTGCATTATTTTATTAATCTGCCAACTTTGTTCGTTTGTTATCTTCCACTGATCTGGGATCCGGACACGCTTACAGTTAATGCTTCCTCTCTGACTCGTGGGGTTTTGGCCAGATTTGTGAAAAGAAAAAAAAAAAAACAAAGAAAGTTTTAAAAGCACAATTGAATGCCAATTGTGGACGCACACACTCAGGTTCGGCTCTGGTTTTATTTCTATCCGCCTCTTGCTGCAGCTAACAGCAACTAAGAACTACTTCTTCTTCTTGGTAGTTTGCTTGTGTTGAGAATAAATAATTCTGTCTCCCTTTCTATCTCTTTTAGCTGGTTGCTAAGCTGAAGCTAAAGGAAATGACATGTTAGTTAGCGCTAGGGTTACACACTAGGGAACGCCTGACAAACGAGATCGCAAACTCTTCTTGGTTGCCATTTTGTTTTGCTCGAAATGGACCGGCTATATTTCGGTATTAATAAAAGAAACTCGTGAATTCAACTCACTGACTCTTTTTCCAAGCTCATACATCAAGAGAAGTCAGCATGGAGGACAGATAAATCCTCCACACTTGCCAGCATCTCTTGCGATTCAAAAAGGAATTGTTGTCAAATGAAGTTCGTCTGTCTCGCTACCTGTCTAAGCGATAGAAGCTCAATAGATTCACTGGGAACTTTTCTACGTATGGAAAGGGAAATTCTGATATACCAAAGAAAAAGCCGAGTCGTGATAAAAAGAATCATTTCCAAAATAAACAAACTTTGAAGCTGAAGTGCTTAATTGTGAGCACTTTCACTATTTCGGGTCGTTTTCTGATTCGGCGCCATGCACCACTTTAGCCTTGTGAAAATTAAACCATGAGCTCGTGACAGGCTGACTCAAGCAATCGCCCCGGACTTGTAATCACAGGCCTGGCGTATCCAAACTCCAGCCGGCGATTTAGCTTTTTATGGAGTGAAAATGGATCCGGGGCTTTTTCTTCTTCTTGAAATTACAAACAGAGAGATTTCATCATAAGTGGTCAGGATACACTCCAGCATCGAGAGGCGCCGCACACGTTTGAAATTTTTGTCCGCAGAGCTTGCAGACGCTCTCCGGTAAATCCGTCGCCTCTTGAGTAAACTCCTTCCCCCCGCCTCTCCCCGCCTCTGCACATAACCCGGCAAAGTCCCGTTTGCCCGGTTGGGAACTGCTTGATATGCAAGGAGACGCCTGCCTGCCGAGGCGTGGCCGGCGATTTTATCCCGTCTCGGTTGAGCGGAGGACGGCATCGTGGTGAAATGAGAAAAAGTGAGGAAAGTCATCATCGCGGCCCCCGACGTGACTGCCAGCCGCCTGCTTCCGTCCGAGAGAGGGAATGGGATTTGTCAAAGAAACGAAACGGAGACGTTTCAGAGACGTTTGTTTGACATGTCGGCATAACACGGGAAGAAAAGAGGGAAGATGGGAAGAACTGACAAGGTAACCGAGGAGCTGAAGCAAAAGACAAACGAGACAAACCAAGAAGAAAAGAACCACGGGGAAGACTGAGAGGACAGGAAAATGAAGGGAAAGATATTCACCGATCAGGCACATTATGACCACTGACACAAGAAATGGAGAACGCTGAATATCTCTTTTGTGGCACTGGTAAAGAAAGCCGCCATCTTTCTTGGCATGTGTGAAGGAAGGTGTGATGGAAAACTTGTCACACCTTAGAGGCATTGGTTTCCTTTTAATTTGCTCCTTTCTGAATAGTAAATGTGCATTAGGATAAAGGATGTTACTTTACCATGATGTCATGTCTTGTTTGGTCTATTATTTAGTATCTATGGAGCCAGTGACCATCCGGGTAATCTAATTCGAATGCTTTATAAGAGTCCCTAATGCGATCAGATGACAATTTGCAATGTTCCTCATAAAGTAAGTCAGGACATCGGCTTCAAGCATCTGGCATGCTGAGTTGAGTGAATCTTCATCGAAACTGTGTGCGTTAGAGTCAAATGTGTTGTTATGCCTCAACATTATTTCCCTTTGGCATAATTTGAAACAAAAGTGAGAAACACGTTTTTTTTGGGGGGGGGGTTTTTTTAGTTCAACAGGAAGAAAGTCAAGACATGCAGCAAATGGTCAGGGATGCTGCATTAAGGACTGCGGCCTCTTTATACCACTTTCTCTACCACATGCACAATCGTACGACAGACGTATTTGTCAAACACGAGGCTCCGAGTTTTGACAAATTATGATTTTACAGAGTGAATTATGACTGAAGAGACCTGCTGCTGCTGACATCACGGTTCAGTGGCAGCCATGCTTCAGTGGCTGCGTTGTACTGGTGGACAGGCTGACTTACAAAGCTATTAAAGACGCATCAATGTCTGAACCTGAGCGACAAAACGGACGAAAGATAATTCAAGAGGACTGTTCTTAATTTTTTTTTCAACTGTCACTGCTGAGTGCTTCAATTAGCGTCCGCTGATGTTTTTGCTTTAATCGGGAGCTTTCAGCCGTCCCCCTCTCTGTTTCATCCAAACACCTCCTCCCAGCATCCTCCTCGACTTGATCACATGCCTCTCCTTATTATTGCCCCTGTCTGTTCCCTTGTCTCCTCATCTCCTTCCTCCTCTCCTCACCTGCCTCGTCTGTCGCCTTTCATTCTGCGTCAGGAGGCCTTGTTGGCAAACCCAGAGCCAAGATCACAACTTCCACCCCGATCCTCCTCTGTGTTTGTGTGTCGCTGAGTTAGAAAAGAGGCAAAGAGACGAAGGAGCGAATGCGTGGTCTGACACGAACGCCCGTTTTGCCAAAATAGAACAACCGGTTATGGGCTTTGCCTGCTTCTTTGTTTATGCTTCTACCTGCCTTCTCGATTTCTCTCCGGCCGCGAGAAATCGAGAACTCCCGCACATGCACAGAGTACAACACACACGGGTTCACCGGATGCTGCCCTTAAATCCCCCTCCGCCGAGTCACAACAAAAGTTCAGAGTATTGATCGTTCATCTGCTGGAGCCACGTGAGTCACTGGTCCATGTTTTTGTACAGGACAAGAACACGGAGGCCGTGATTACTGCACGATTAACCGTCCTTGAACAAAAAAACAACAACAAAAAAACCTGGGATCACTGTATATTCATCCAGACTGGATCATTGCAGTACAAACTGGGTTAAATCTAATCCGATTCAGACGGTATTTTAATCGCGTTTTGTGGATTACAGAATGGAAGAGGTGGAGACGCGATATAAGCACTCCACGCCAAAGACGTGCAAGAATGAATGGTGGTCGTTAATTATGAATTTCCCATCTGTTTGGTATTAATGATCTTATTAGGTATTTTGCAACATCTGCAGGAACTTCGTAAACGATACAGATTTGTGTCTATACGACGTCTGCATATTGCTGTCATACTAAATGACTGATTATCTTCACAGACGATGCAGTTTGAAGAATAAGCTTAAAACTAAGATCCACAGTTCCAGCCTGGTTTCATTAGACCGTAGCACGTTGTTCCCGCCAGGTTTCAAGAAAAGTCATCTGGGCGTAACGTCGCATTGAAAGCACAAGCCTCTCGATGGAGGGAATATTGGTTTGCAGCAGCGAGTCAAGCTGGAGGAAACTCACCACGATTTTCATGGAAGTAATTTGAATAAATCAGAGAAGCGAAATAGAGCATTTCACTTTTCTGTGACGACTCAATTTGAGTTCCATTAACTGATTATGTATTTAAAAAGCTAGAATAATATCATCATATTGATCTAATCAAATTCTAATCTCCAAATGTGGTGGGTGAGTCTCGGGCATTAAAACATTTTTTCATATTTTTGCATAGATGATTTTGATAAAAAGTCTTTTTTTTTTTGTCTCCCCACCACAAATTTAAATGCCATTAAGCTTCCAAGACCAAAATTACAGTTTTACTTGCCACTTTTGGTTATATGCAAAAGTTAAATCAGCAACAATTTCTACTTGCTTAAGGGCATAAAAAAAAACCCCCCCATAAATGTAGATTTAAAACATACTTTACAATCCTCTCAAAATGACTAATGACGGAAAAATGATTCTGAAAAATTATATAATGCTTTTTTTAAAACGAGAATAGTGTTACTGCATGTGGCAACATCCTTCTTCAGACTTTGTTTAAGCCTCCTTTCGGTTGCCGCTGGACGCGCAGGCTGACCGGTCCTGGATTATCCAATCAGATCGCACTGAGACGGTTAGGCGTGCGCTAAATAAGTCTGACGAGTCGCGCTGCCGTGGGTCATTAGCAGGGAGTGGATCAATGCACATGAGATGCCAGTGCATTAGCTTGATTTAATTATGGTATCTTTGAGGCCCCACTTTGCTTTGCTGTGCAACACATGAATGCGTAAATACCTGCTAATGTTGGCAGTTTGTGGAGTTGAAACGATTGATCTGCACTGCGGTTTTTAATCCAAACGTCGTTTTGTTGTGGAGGGGCGGGGTTTACCTTTTGGTGCTTTTGACATTGAAGATGTCATTACGTTATCTGGGTATTGTACTATAAATAATTTTAAAAATATTTGATCACAGCAGAATATGTAGTGTTAAATGTATCAGGTTATGGTGCATTCAATGTACCTTGAAAACCTGAACTCTGATCGGAGAACGACGGGTTGGTTCAGCTCGTCCTTGTGTTTGGCAAATTGGAAATGCAAGAGGGTGAAATTGAATTCATCTGATTAACATGCACACGAACAGAGGTTTATATGGCGGTAGGCTTGACATATTCAATAAATTACAAAAAAAGAGACTTCAGGAAGCACAGGAATTCCCTCTATTCTCTGCAGTAGTTTTGCTTTAAAACACTTCAAACACATTTATGTCTTTGCTCGTTCACAAGAATATGATTCACGCCGCAGTGACAGAGAGAATGCGTTCACTCAACTTCTGCACTGCGTTGCTTCCTGTTTTCCTCTGCGCTGTAATTATCACAAGCTTTTAGCAGATGGTATCTTGTCCATGACTCAAACAGCCGTGATTCCTGAGAATGCCAAGCTGTTCGCTTTGACTGAGAAACGTGTTTTATTTAATGTGCAGACTGTGTTATTAATAAACGTCTCATTTGGACACACTGCTTCAGTGCAGAGAGGTGTCATTGAATCACTTAGCGTCGTTCAGCAATACCTTTATCGACTTGTCCCAATCGACTGAAAAGGTACAGAACATCCTTGCTGTGGCGATTTCTGAGGACGTGACAAATATTCAAAGAAAGAAAAACCGATGAAGTGGAGCGGATCGTTAGACGCAGGCGATCACAATGCGATTGGGAGGAGGTAAGCACCTGTATCACCTCTTGACATCCAAGCAGCAGAGAAAACTGTCTAAATGTCAAAACCAGGAGTGGGTAAGTCCAGCCCGTCGGAGCAACCCGCCTTCAAAATTGAGTGCGTCCGTTCTCCGGCACTCCTGGATCAAATGGCTGGATTCCCACAGCAGCACGTCCTTCGGATCCTGAGGCCTCCTGACGAGGCATTCATTTGATTCAGCAGTGCTGGATCACGGATGGATCTGAAACGCTAGCAGTTCTCCAGCGCCGGACTTTGCATCAGCGGACACCGGGCCTTGGACTCTTGGCAGAAAATAATGAGCTGAACGTTTGGAAGTGTGTTCAATGTCTACATTTCTCTTGGGAACTCGCATGGCAACCACAAATCTCCATCTACCAGTCAGTGTTTAGTGGCAGACGGGTGTTGGTAGTCCAGTTAGTCATACTGGTGTAAAGATGAGTCTATAGTCCATAGTTTAATATCCTTTGTGTGTCAGTGCAGCTATAAATCCTCCAGGCTGTTATCTAGAGCGTCTTTAGAAAACAGCATTGTGCTGCATTAGTTTCCTAAAGGTCAGCTTTAGGTGGAGCCATCCTTCGTCCACGCAGGCTCTCCTTCCCGACCATCTATTCATCATTTTTATCTTGGTACAAAATCCCCCCCAAAAGCTTGTGGACTCTACAGAACTTTGAAATTTAGACCATTAAGAAATGTTGACGTTTCAGAGACTCCAGGCAGCATTCCAGGTAAATCCCAGCTTTAATGCAGTATTTACTCACTTTTTGAATAAAACACAACTTTTCTTCTAAAAGAAAAGAGCTGGATGAGGTTCTGAATGCATAAACGTTTCCATTGCGGTTTGGGTGAGCGCTGAAAGATTTATTATTCACATGCAATATCAGTGACTCTTTGGGAGACGCACTGGTTTTGCAAATGAAGACGGAAATGGACAAAATGAGAGAGCTAAAACGGGTGACACAGTGTTTTTTAGTATATTAATGCCTTCGTTTTAGCACTAATGCCCAGAATCTAGCAAAATTATGATACCGATACACATACAGTTGAACAAAAAGCAAGAAATGAACATGGGTTTGCCTTTTAAAGTGATCCTGTTACTTTTATGCAACAGAAAAGGCAGCATCCAACCAACCAACCTGTCCTTCACGTTTTGGGTGCGTCTCTCATCCAGCACACTTCCAACGGCCGCGCAAAATCTCTTTGCCGTCAAGCCTGTTAGCCATCCTGTCATTTACATCAGGCAGGGAAACAGGTCAACATATACTGTAAGGCGGCGGACCCTGAGGAGAACCAGTCCATGTGTTTACCTCTGCCAGAGTCAGCAGAGCCTTCCGGTGTTAGTGTCGATGCCCTTTGGCCGCACTACGACGACGAGCTTCAATTTATTTCATCGGCGTCTCTGAGATGAGCCAATAAAAGTTTTAAAGCGTAGGGAGAGTGAGGCAAACTGTTTCCGGAGTAGAAATCAGAAAAGTGGGTTATTTTGATTCAGTCACTGAGTCTCCGGGTGGCGTGCTTCCACAGACCAACACTTCTGCTTGTTCGTCTTTCGAAAACGGCAGACTACATCAGAGGGAACGTTCAGACTCCATGAATATGCATCGGTCTAAATCGTCCCGTTTTAGCTCTAGCTGAGTTTCAGGAAAGGTGAATCTCTGCACTGATCCCGATCCGTCTGCAGACTCCAGCATATGCACGCCGGTCTTGGCATGCATTTAGCTCCATTTATCTTCTCATCCACTCTGAGCAGCATCACGGTCCCTGCCAACAGAAAGCCTCTCCACAGAATGATGGGCCAACATCATGTTTCACCAGCGGCGCAGCGCTGGCCGCGTGTCCCCTCCGTCGCTTGTTGCAAACATCAAACGTAACTTCCTTCTATAAAGTCTTCCAAACTTACCAAACAAATCTTTTGAATAAATGTACAATATATTAATGTTCACTTCCTCTATTAAGAAGCTGAAAATGACCAGTGATGTTTCGTGGCAGCAGCCCGGCTTAAGTTGGATTGGTTTCAATCTATAAAGACTTTGACGACTTTTGTTTTCTTGCCTTGCCGCAAAACGTAAAACTCGACCGTCTGATCGGACTCCAACTACTGCAGGTAAAATTAGCCGACAGTGAGTTTGCCAGAGATTAGGTTACATGGTGTCACATTCAAAGGATGCTGAGCAGAAACTGAACACCGTGTCTACAGATGCCACTGACCACAATCACACCCTGGGGTCTGTTATTGATAGTAGATTTTCTTGAGAAGTTACTGGTTGTTGTTTTCCTCCTTTTGTTATTTTTTTTCTCTCCCTCAATCTAAAGTTTTCTTGAACGACAAACAATGCTCATCCTCTTCCTCTTGTTTGCTTTAAATCTTTGGTTGATCATTTAAAGCATTTTCCAGAGATGGGTCAACCATTAAAAAAAAATATGAATAAATCAACTTTCATATCTCCTCACTTTGGTCTGCATGCGCTACTTCATGACGTTCACAGTCACTTCTGGGTGCTGGATCTCATATTGCTCCTCAAGTCTCTTCTCAAATATGCCCAGACAGCTGTTGTCTGAATTCACACCATTCCTCCAGCCAGGGCAAGCAATGGATACTGTGCGAATCACACAATCGGCCCACAACTCACTTCCTGAAGCCGAACTTAACGCGCCGCCGCTCCTCTGGGGCGTCTATATAATGCCACGCTCCGTTCTGGAGCTCAGGATCTGGTTTTGGTTCTCTGCTGTTTGGGTTTTAGGTCTGAGTTAGACTAAATTACAAATATATATATTTTTATGTGGGGCTTGTGATTATATCTCAGAGCAAATGAGGACTAAAATAATCGAAATATAGTTTCTACGCTCTTATTATTAGACAGTAACGATCGTAAATGTGTAACGCTGTGAAAAGAAGGCAAACAAAATAAATAAGTTTTAAAGAAATACAGCTCTAAAAACTTTCCTTGCACTCTGACGGCTCTGAAAAGATGAAAGTCGTCCAGATGGGGCTGACGGAGGAACCTTGACAACCCGGTTGCTTCGGCAGCTCATGTCTTCCGCACCGTTCAGATCACGGGGCCGACACAGTAATCAATATCCCACTCCCTCTGACGCCGCCTCCTCCCTGATCCCGACTACATGTTTTCTTCTGCCTCGCTCTTGTTCCCATATCAGAACGTCGACCCGTCCCGCGCTGCGAAGGCGCGTCAATCATTCTGTCAGAACTCGGGAGTCTCCTGGTGCCGCTGGACTCTCCGCAGCCCGACGTTTCCAGTCGGTGCAAAGCAACGGCCCGCAGACGAGATGTGTTGCATCTGATGGAAATGCGCCAGATTATCCAGGGTTTGATGTTTTCCCAGAAACAGGAGGGAAATGTTCATAAAAATGATTATTTATATTTTTTTGCCTGAAAGAGCAATTATTGGACCGGATCTCACATCATCCAGGACGTTGTTCCTGTTGCTGTGTCGTTGAAATCTTCCTCTGCTTCCGTCTCTCTCTGTAACATTTCCATTCTCTCGTTTCCTTTTATCTACCCCTCCATTACGTTTCTCTCGTCGTTCTGAACAAACTCCCTCCTTCCACTCTCTACGGCAGGAAACTGGTGCTGACTCAGGGCAAAGCAGGAGCGGCATCAAGGTCAAAGGAAGCCGAGCGTTTGAACTCTTCTCTCCGTTCTCTCTTTCACGAAACACTGGCACTGTCTTTAAGTGTAAAGACAGTGTGCTGTCTTTACACTTAATTCCTTTAGTTTTGCCACCAAGCGCTTTTCCCTCTTACTCATTCCTCTCCCTTAATTTCTCTTAAGGCATTTTCTGATCAGAAGTTGAATGTTGAACTTAATGGTTGAAAAAAGGACGGCTTTGATTCTAAAGGTTCAAGTGACTGGGAGTTGAGGTTTAAATGTGTTTTTACCTTCGATCTAATCGGCCGACGAGGGGAAGTCGGTTTACTGGCCTCCTGCGATGGAGTTCCTGCTTTTCATCCAGCAAAAGTGATAAATCTTTCATCCGTCCAGAAGGATTTGAGAGCCTATTGATATACCTGACACGTCTCTCTTTTTCTTTTTTTTTTTCAATTTTGTAAACAAAGATGGAGCCACTGATGAAAGTTGTGCTGCATAAAAATGCCCGAAGGTCAAATTGCGTCATTAACTCGTTATTTAAATAGATTTCTCGAGGGAGCATCAGTATCAACCAGATATGTTTTTTTTTTCCCCACAATGCATCACAAATCCGTGAATGACAGCAGGATGAGTCAGGAAGAAACTTTTCAGAGGACTTTATGACCTTTTGTGTTGACTTTTCATCAGAAGCTCATTCAAGGTGAACCTCGATGCAAGAACACGGATGGAAAATGAGGATTTTGTCGTTTTAACAGAAGGTTTGATGTGCGAATCAGCAATTCGGAATCTTTAAAATAAAAGAAATCGATGCAAATGCAACAGTCTACTTTCGAGCAGCAATAATTATGTTTAAATCAATCAATCAATCAATCAAATTTTATTTGTATAGCACATTTCAGCTACAAGGCATTTCAAAGTGCTTTACATCATAAACACAAAATACAACATAGAATAAAATGAAATAACAATCTTTTCCTGTTGTGTTGCCCATAACAGGAAAAGGTCTCAACCTAATCCACAAATGCAAATACAAATACAAATCCATACATATTACATTTCAAATACAGTTCTAAACAGGTGTGTTTTTAGTTGAGATTTAAAGGAAGTCAGGGTTTCTGCTGTTTTACAGTTTTCTGGAAGTTTGTTCCAAATTTGTGGTGCATAGATGCTGAAAGCTGCTTCTCCTCTTTTGGTTCTGGTTCTGGGGATGCAGAGCAGACCAGAACCAGAAGACCTGAGAGGTCTGGCAGGTTGATACAACAACAGCAGGTCTTTAATGTACTGTGGTGCTAAACCGTTCAGTGATTTGTAGACTAACAACAGTATTTTTAAAATCTATTCTTTGAGCTACAGGGAGCCAGTGGAGGGACTTTAAAACTGGTGTTATGTGCTCTATCTTCCTGGTTCTAGTAAGAACGCGAGCAGCAGCGTTTTGGATCACCTGCAGCTGTTTGATTGATTTGTTGGACAGGCCTGTGAAGACGCTGTTACAATAATCAATGCGACTAAAGATAAAGGCATGGATGAGTTTCTCTAGATCTGGCTGAGACATTAGTCCTCTAATCCTGGAGATGTTCTTCAGGTGATAGAAGGCCGATTTTGTTACTGTCTTTATGTGGCTCTGGAGGTTCAGGTCAGAGTCCATCACTACTCCCAGATTTCGGGCCTGATCGCTAGTTTTTAGTTGTAATAACTGAAGCTGTGCATTGACTCTAGATCGTTCCTCTTTAGGTCCAAAAATAATTACTTCAGTTTTGTTTTTGTTCAGTTGAAGAAAGTTTTGGCACATCCACACATTTATCTGTTCTAAGCATTTATTCAGTGATTGGATGGGTTCAGAGTCACCTGGTGACATCGTAATGTAGAGCTGTGTGTCATCCGCATAGTTATGGTAGCTAATATTATTTCCTGTTATAACCTGAGCTAGTGGGAGCATATAAATATTGAATAAGAGGGGTCCTAGGATTGAACCTTGGGGTACCCCACATGTGACCTTTGACCTCTTTGATGAGAAGTTTCCAATTGAAACAAAGAAATCCCTGTTCTTTATGTAAGATTCAAACCAGTCGAGCACCGAACCGGAGAGTCCAACCCGACTCTCCAGTCGATTCAGTAATATGTCATGGTCGACAGTGTCAAAAGCTGCACTGAGGTCCAACAGAACCAGCACCGTGGTTCTCCCACAGTCCGTATTTATATGGATGTCATTGAATACTTTTACGAGGGCAGTCTCTGTGCTGTGGTGAGCCCGAAAACCAGATTGGAAAGAGTCAAAGCAGTTGGTCATCATGAGAAAACTATTTAATTGTTTACACACAGTTTTTTCAATAATTTTGCTGATGAATGGGAGGTTGGAGATCGGCCTGTAATTCTGCAGTAGTGATTTGTCCAGATTGTTCTTTTTTAGCAGTGGTTTGATAACTGCTGTTTTCAAAGCCTGGGGGAAAACGCCTGATGTGAGCGATGAGTTTACTATTTGGATCAGATCAGTAGCAATAACAGGCAGGACTTTCTTAAAGAAATGTGTGGGTAGGACATCAAGACAGCAGGAGCTTGAACTTAACTCACTTATAATTTCTTCTAGGGTTTTATAATTAAGTGGTTGAAATTGAGTCATTTTTTCCTGTATTAGTTTTGTTTGGGTTCAGCAGTGGTTCTGACTTTAGAGTGGATGTGCAGATTAATCCTCTGATTTTTTTGGATTTTCTCTGAAAAGAAGTCAGAAAACTTATTACAGGCAGCATTAGACTGGAGTTCAGGTGGTAACGTCATAGGAGGGTTTGTGAGCCTGTCAACTGTTGCAAATAAAGCTCGAGCATTGTTAATGTTTTTGTTTATGACATCTGCAAAGAAAGCCTCCCTTGCATGTTTTAGTGTTAAGTGATAGTTACGTAGTCTTTCTTTATAGATGTCATGATGAACATGAAGTTGAGTTTTACGCCATTTTCGTTCTGCCCTGCGGCAGAGTTGTCTTGCAGATCGAACTGTTTGTGCATTTCTCCATGGAGATTTCTTCCTACCAGTCACAACCTTTACTTTAATTGGGGCAATGGAATCAATGATATATAAAACTTTAGACTGAAAATCATCTACCAACTTATCTACATCATTACAGCTTAAGGGTGAGGAAGAAGAGTAGATTTGATTAAATGTTTCTGCTGTGTTTTCTGTAAAAGAACGTTTTGTGATAGTAGCTGTTTGTCCAAGTGGGTCAAAGAATAAAGAACCTTCAAAGATAACAGCAAAGTGATCCGACAATGCGACATCAGTTACAGAGACATTGGAAATATTCACACCCTTACTGATAACCAGGTCCAGTGTGTGTCCTTGAGTGTGTGTTGCTTGTTTGACATGTTGTGTTAAACCAAAATTTTCTAAAATATCAGAGAGCTTTTTTGCTCCTCTGTCTTGGGGTTTGTCCACATGAATGTTGAAATCACCAACAATTATTAAACAATCATAATCAATGCATATGAGAGATAGAAGATCATTCAAGTCAGTAAAGAAATTTTCCACGTATGTTGGAGTTTTGTATAAGGTTAGTGTCAGAGTTCGTTTGTGGCAGATAAGAAACAATGTTTCTTATCTGCCACTTTGATTGCTAAAGATTTAAACCATCTTTAGAAAGACTTTCTTTTTTTCTTACTGTAGGCTTTGATGAATAAAATTATTGTGTGACGCAGAAAACGTGGAGATAAGAGAGAAACCCTGCTATTTTTATCTCTTGGTAGTCGGCGGTGCGTTTGCGGGATGTTGGCTCACCTGCACTCCAGTTCAAAGGACTCCATCTCATCTGTCTCCACGCCTCGTCTTATCAGCGTCGCTCTCTTGTCTCCTCCAAGGAATTCTGCTACAACCTCCGCTTTACCTTCCCCGGTTGACCCAAAAGAGTCATCTTCCTTTGTCCCGGGTTACGTGACGTGGAACCGAATGTTTTGCTTAAGTCCCGGTTCTGGAAGGAAAGTCAGAATTAAGAAATGAATGCGGCCAAAGTGAGACAGAGAGATATATCGACGAGTTCGGGCTAATAAACCGAGCCACCACAACGTGGAGACGGGCCAGTATTTTCTGGCGGCGGGACAACTGGGATCGTTATTTTAACTCACGACGTCAAAGAGTTTTGCAACTGGATGGACGTGAGGCACAGATTGCTCTTCCCTTCATCATCACTATTTTATCGTCTTTCTTTTATCATCTACCTTTGTCTTCCGCAAAAACCTTTTTCTTCCCCCTCTTGACTCTTGACTCCAGTGGGAAAGAGAAAATATTGTCACGTTTTGGGCAAATAGGAATCCTCGATAGTTTTTATTTTCTATTTAAGGAGTTTTACTCTTACTTAAGGAAAACGCCAAGGAAATCATTGATTATTTTAATTTATTGGGGTTTTTTTGGGCTCACAGAGCTGCTGATCCAGAACAATCAATCATTCGAGTTTTGGAGGTGAACTTTAGTCGGCGAAATATACCAAGGCCATTATTGTTAAAGATAATTTCTTAAAAGTCTAAAATGTTCAAGAAAAAAAAAACAAAAAACTTAAAGCTCGACTCCAAACTGAGCCTAAACTAGCTGACCCAGATTCTGATGCAAATTGATTTATTTATTTATTTTACATTTCATGAAGAAGGAAGTAGGACTCGGTAGATTTTGTTCTTATATTTTGTACGCCCCTCCCCCACCTGTTGGTAAGCACCCCTGGTCAGCTGGCTGAAAGAAGTTATTCCACTTTGATGTGCAGAAAAGTCAACTTATTGTACAGTGAAGTCATAAGAAAGAAACTGGTAACTTGCTTGTTACTAGTTACTGAACAATTAAGTAACTTAATTAATTAATTAACCTTAAACTAAGCAGTTTAGACAGGAGCCAGTTTAAGCTGACGAGAAGTGAAATTCTCTGATCTAAAGTCCAAAATTTGCAAGAAAAAAACCCACAAATTCAATATTAGTTTCTGAAATTTTCCAGAGAAAACAAGAACATTTTTGTTTGTAAAATAGAAAATGTTCTATAATTTTTCAGGAAAACCTGTTTTTGTTTTTTTCAGTTATTGTTATTCCAAATATGTAGATATTTAATATACACGTTTGAATAGCAACAATCATACGATGTACATTAAAAAAAAAAAAAAAATGAAAACCAATTTTAACTGGAAATAAATGTTCTTATTATGAACATATTTTATACTTTTGTAGGAATTATTTTTATTTGACTCCTTGAGGTTATTATAATGTGAGGATCTATGACCAGATAAAGTAAAATCGTGCTTCGTCTTTTCTTTACGAGTCAAGGTTTGACCTTTCACCTCATCAGAAACCTTCAGTGGAGCTTCGCAGCTCCAGTTCATTTCAAGACGCAGCTCTTCATCCTTTACACTTTGAGTTCGAGGGGGCCATAAAAAAAAGAAGAAGAAGAAGAAAGATGAAGAAAGGTCTCGTAATTATTCACCGGCGTTACCAAGTGCCTCAGAGGAACAAGCGCTTGATGGAAATTAAAAGTGAAAATTAAAAGTTTAAGAGAGAGAGAAGAAGAGGAGATCAGAGACGAGGCGGAACAGAGGACAAAGACAAGGTCCCCCCCCGGGTGGGGAGGCGGTGTGAGAAAACGAGGAGGAGAAAAGCCGAGCGGAGGAGGGGCCCAATGAGTCCGTCTGGATCAACGGGGGGAGGCTGGAGATGGACGATTATTAATAGTAATGTTTGATTAGCACGGGCCGGGCTGGAAGGCGATACGGCGGCGGAGCATCACCGCCGGGAGCCCATTTTTCATCCCAAAAATAGTTGTGGAGGACGTGTATAAAACAAAGAGCAAGAGCCTCTGATCTTTCACTGGACACCCCCTGCTGCACCGACCCGACCCCCCCGACCCACATCCACAACCGTCCACCAGCCAGTAACAAGGTAAAAAAAAAAACAAGGGGCATGATTTAGTCTCATCCTCTTAACTGAAGCAGCTAATTTATTCAAAAAACTTTTTTTTTTTTTAACAAAAACAAACAAAAAGACATTTAACGCGAGGCTGATGTCCACGTTCCGAAGTGGTTTTAAGAAAGAGATTAACATGAAAGTCTTTGGAGAAATGTCCTAAAAGGCAATTTAGCCTCTTTCACGTCCTCCTTCATTAAAGCAGATCAGATTAAGATACAGCGAGAGCGTATCGGCGCAGTAATTGCTTCGTGGAGCTAAAAAGTTAAAGTTGGTATATATGCTGTTCTTGTTTGAAATCTTCCAAGGACACGTTTTGAGTCGCACCTTTTTGGGGCCGGAAAAGCGTCTCGTCGACGTGGCGTTGACGGCTTCGGTTAGGCCAAACGGTAAATGAAGTGGGCCGAGTGAATCAGAACTCAAGTGCAACAAACAACGGTAGACTGAAGCTTAAGGTCTCGGGTCGATGTGCAGAGCAGCGTCCGAAGTGTCCGAATGAAACATCTGCGCCTTTAAATAGCGTTCTCTAGGTGTGAGATCCACTGAACTTTTCATTTGTGTTGGAATATTTCATGCAAATGTGATTCTGTATGCTCCTTTCACTACATTTTAATTCACATTTAATTCACATGTGGGGAATATGATAATGTTTCATCGGTTGCAAGCCGAAGCTAGGATAACTATGTTTTCGTTTCCAAAGTAAATCTGCTCTTCAAAATAAAACAAAACATGCTCTCAATGTGAAAACCTTCAAAAAATATATTGTTTTGGCTTTTTATTTTATGTTTGGTTTCCCAGATCTGTGCTTTTTTGCGATTCTACGTCTTATTTGCTAGGAAAATGTCAAAAAGCTTCACACAGGACAACACAGCCAACGAAGGCAAGAACCAACAGTGATCAGATTGTCGAGCTGTAAAGCTGCCGGTGAGGATGATTTGACAACATGTCGGTACTTTTGCACCTGTCCGCGGCCTCCGCTCTGCACACTCGTCCTCCTGTGCTTGACTGCTGTTCCTCTGCCGAACCTGCCAGAGGATTAAACGGTGGACAGCGGCGATAACAGCCAGATGATCCCCAGGCCTCCGCAGTGATTCTCTCTCTTTGTGCAGTGGCGCGTCGCTGCATGCGCGCACAATAAAGGTGTTTGTTTTTCTCTGCGGGTTTTTCTCTTCCTGTTTGAAACTGCATCAATAGGAAATAAAGCCCGCGCTGAAAGGGAGTTGGTTTTTAAAATGAGCCTCGGTTCACATGAAATTCCTTCACTAAAAATAAAATATATATTTATTCTTATCACTTTGTGAATGGCTTGTTGAAGTCGTTCTTGTTTTCTAATTTATCTGTCCAGACCAGGGGTCAGTGAGCTTTTCAAGCAAAAATGTCATTTTATCAGATAAACAAAATTAGCTTAGAGCCACAAAAGCTATAAGATTTTTTTTTCCTTTTTTTTCTATTTTTACAAAATTCATTGGAAAATTGTTCACACTTTTTGAACTCAACTATTTTGATTTTCTTATGTTCCATGACAAATTTTTGAAAAACATATAAAAAGGGGAAAAAAAGGAAAAGCAAAAACAAATGTGCAAAAAGAAAAAAAGAAAAGGAATATTAACTTTACTACTGGTGTCATTCTTTGTGGAAATGTTATATATACACACAAGTGCATTGAAATGCCTTAAAACCGGTGAAACCACCTGTTGTGTTATATCACTCCACGCCACTAGGTGGAGCCACTAATGTTGCTGTTGAATCCGGCTGCTTTGAAGAGCATCATTAGATACAGTTTTATGGGGGTTTTTTTCCATGTGATTCTTTCTATGTGGAAAATTCATTGGTAAATGTGATTTTGATTTGATTTGACTTGATGATGGATTTATTGGCTTATCACCAACCAATACAAATTTCAGCTGGATTCAAGACTGGACTTTAACTGGACCGCCCTCACACATCAATAGGGCTCCGTCTGCACCATTTCTACGATTAGGGCTTGTTGTCCTTTCTGAAAGACGCTAGCTCAAAGACGCCTGCAGCTTCTGTCGGGTTTTATTCCCGGATTGGACGCGGTGTGTTCGAGGTGTTTGATTTCTGAAACTCACAGTATTTGGATTCTGAACCAAGCTGTGATTTTTTTTTTAAAGGTTTAAATACTTGATTTTTCGCGGTTTTAAAGAACTGCTTTCCTCTTTTCACAGCCTTATAAAGGTCATGTAAATAGTTGCCCGTTTGATCATTGTTCTCCCGCCTGACCTCTCTTTTCTAGTGGAGGAAAAAATGACACGGCGGGTTTTCTAGTTGGGTTATAGTCTTTTATATTTGACCAGAGCTTCGTGTGACGTTCAATGTTTGGGATGCAGCTTCATTTTGATCTAAGGCCTTCAGATGAAGCTTCAAATGACAAAGCCAACTTACCGAGCCGCGCAATCCTACGAAACGATGCCCATAGTTCGGTGGGTTTGTGCCAGAACCGTCACAGTTAGCAGAAACAAAAACCCAAATCCTCTAAAGTGAAATCTAATCCTTCTTTTCTGCCGACGCAGCAGTATCGCGTTTCTCTGCGTCCGCCTCCCTCCGAACGCCCCTGACTTTATCCGTGCCACTTTAACAAACCCGCACTCCAACAAGCACGGACGAGCTCGGGTTTCTTGAAATGGAGGCAAGTTGTTCCCTAAGCCTCCTTGGCACAAGTCGTCTTGGTGCTTCAGTATAAATACACACACGTTCACACTCATGCAGCTGTTCCAGTGGACCGGGGAGCTGGCGGCTGCCGCGGGACCGCTCAGGTTTCCCACACCTACGGAGAGCATCACGGACACTCAGATCCTCAGGAGGGAAACAATCTTCTATTTTCTTCAAAGGGCGCGAAGCTGAAACTCCAGTAGAGTTGGGAGACAAGAGCACGGATGATATTTGATCCACCATTAATGTGTATTGATAGTTGTTTACCATATTGGTAAACAACTATAGGTAAACAACTATCAATACATTCAAGTTAAAGCATCGCCTTTGTCTGACAGACTGCCCACATTACAAGTGGACATAGAACAGACTGTTGGTAACAAAAAGGACATCACTTCTGCTTCGTAACGATGTCGTTAATGACCGAACATCTGGATTCTTCACCCGCGTGGCCATGAGGTCGTCTTCTCCGACTGGCCTCGGCTCAAAAGCGTCCCACTTTTGCGTTTCACCGGTAACAGTGCCGCTGTACGTCAACGAGAGGTTTGTTATTAACTTCCGGTACTTTTAGGTCTCTCCGATACGACAGCACCACACGCTGACAAAAACGAGAATTACAACCGGTAGGTGAAATAAAAGCAAAACCGGGTTTACGAGAGTATTCACAGGTACCATGGTTACATATAGTAGGGCTGAAACTGATGGTGGAGATGCAGAGATCTCATGCTGCTTTGGGGCAGGATGGCAAAAAAAAATCAACAGAATTTGATTTTTTATTTAATTATTAGGACGTAGGAGTGGTGTGACTTCATAACGTAGTGAGGTTTTCCACTTTTTTTCACGATCCGGTGACGTTTGGAAAACCGTGGACGTTACTCAGACTTTATCGCTTTTGTTGTCGGTGAATAACGAACATCATTGGGTGAACGGACCGACGTGGTACGGTTCTACTCGCAGCACGTTGCGGTAAATCTATATTCTCCTCCTGGTTTCGTCTTGAATTGTTTGTTTCCCCACGGGGGGGATATCTTTGCGCTAAAGGTCAGAGAAGAAGACGGGCCTTTTACAGTGACAGAGGACTGGATGTGTGGCCCACACAAGTTAAGCACTGTTCATTATTGATCTGTGTGTGTGTGCAGCAGGGTGTTAGCGGAGTAGATGACACCAAGCCTCCGCAGACGCTCATACATCACCGGAGCGCAGTTTGACACCAAAGGAGAAAATCTATGAACTACTTCATAAAGTCAGGAACACTTGACTTATTCCTTCGTTCTTGTCTGAACCGCCCAGCTTGATTGGCGTGTTTTTGTTTTGTTTTTGTTTTTTTTAAACATGAAATCCCCAATTTGTGTTGTGTTTGAAGCAGGAAAACCACATAAACAAATCCTACAGGTGGAACAAAATGATAAAAAAAAAAAAAAAAAAGCTCAGAAGCATTGCCAAAAATGGCTGATGAATTTGTTGGCAGAGACAGCGCAGCTAGCTTCGGCAGAAATCTAGAAAAGCAATAGTTTAAAACTTCCCTGGGTCATTGCTTAGAAGAAGAATTGTGGGATTTTTTTCCCCCCCATCATGTCGCAATCGTGCAAATCGCCTATTAACAGCGACGGTAAAGCCGTAAAAATATTAAAACAATCATTCTACTCGAAAGTCAGCAGCGTGTTGAGGCTGCACTCGCATGGTTTAGCAATTGTCATTGTTTTTCTCTTTGTTTTGCTTTTTTTTTTCTGCACAAAAATTCAGAAAACGTACCAAAAAATAACCATGTGGTGTCAAATTCAAATAGCCGGTAATGGCGTGTCAGTAAAGCCGAATATTTGTGTGTGATAAGTGTTCCCATTTCACATTTACTGCGCAAAACTTGAAAACACCGCTTCACTTAACTCTGTTGGTTTTGCTTAAAAAAAATATTTTTAATGGGTTTTTTTTTTTGCCCTTTAGTGCTTTTTACATGACATTTTTTGGCCCAAACTGTCATCAGTCTCTTGGAGTGGGTTTTGTTGGCTCAAGTCGTCTCGAATTGTACCCAGCGATGGCGTCGCACTGGACGCTCGCAAAACAACTACGACTAGAAGGTTAACTCAAAATAGTTGGATCTGAAATCATGTCAAATCTAATGACTGCAGGTCTCGCAGAAATGTTTCCCCTCGACAATTTGTTGCTCGTTCCCTCGGACGCCCTTCATAGTCCTGACTTCCTGCTGTGTGTGCGGCCGCAATATGAAGAGGTGAAAAGGGGCATTGCCAGAGGGTGACGACTTCATAAGCGGCGATCGTGTTCAGTCACACACCGAGCAAAAAGCCAAAGTGCCGTCGAGGGGGGGGGGCTCGGCTTTCACAGGGGAGACTCTGCGTGTCGACGGGTGAAATCCCCCAGCAGAGCTTCAGAGACAGCAGAAGCCCGGGCTGGGATGGAAAACGCACGTCTGTCGTTTCCACGTTTGTTTGTTGGAGATGTCGGGATCCACAGCTGGCGTCGATGAACTAGTTTCTTCATGGTTTCCCTCTACCTCCACCTGCCACAACCGCCCTTAGCGTTGCACCTTTTCTAAACTGTCTCCAATCCATTCGTCACCCATCTCTTCCCTCTCGCATGTCCTGATTTCCTGCTCCATTTCTGGAGCGTACAGCGGCGTAACGCGAGAACGTTTCAGTTCCCTCTCTCTCTCTCTCTCTCTAACCTTGTTTTTCACCTTGTCCTTTCTGTTTCCCCCTTTCCTTCCTTTTCTCCCCTTCCTGTTGTCTCCGCCAGCCAAGATGGCAATGAGCAGCATCCTCAACGCCGACGACATCAAGAAAGCTCTCGACGCATTTGCAGGTAAAAAAAAAACAACAAAAAAAAACCCCACAGAACAAAAAAAAAGAAACATTCCCGGCGGATCCGTAAAAATCCAGCTCGGATTCCTCATGGCCCAGTCAAATCGAAAAGAAGTTTTGTTGAAAACAAAAGTTTTGTGTGCAGAGACCTTAGAGTAGGATCACAGTTTCAGGTTTTGATTTTTTTACATGCAAATTTCAATTTAATACCATTTTCATTCAATCAGGTGTTTTGTTTTTTTTTGTCAACCCCACAGGTTCTTCGTCGAGTTCGGGTCAGGAACGTTTTCTAACGTTCCCATTTGCACGTTAAAACATCACTTCACACCCAAATCCTTCCAGGGGTCAGAACGATTCTGGAATGAACTCCATGTTTTTCTGTTTAAATCAATTCACTTTGCAGCAGAGAGGCCTCCCTGCATTAATGAGCCGAGTCTTTTGTATCAGAGGAAATGTATTCTGAGCAATCAAAATTGTATGCATGTCTACTTTTATTTTTTTTAAAGGACACAGAAGGCTTTTAGTTTATGAAATGGAAATGGTGAGTGGGTAATTTGTCAGTTTAATCTATCGAAGCGTGTGATTGTTAGTTATTTAAAAAAAAAATAGAATCACATTTAAAGGAGGGAAACTTGCTGCTCCAGAGCTCCAAGTTTCTCTTTCTCCATTTTTGGTTTGACTTTAGAGGAAAATCGTGCAAACGAGTCGCTGTGGACAGAATATTAAGGAGGAGGAAACCATTTGTACTTTTGTCTGTTGGCTTTTTTTTTTTTTTTTTTTATTAATCCACCAATTGAAGCCACAAAAATGGTTGACTAGTCTTAGAAGACGTATCGCGGAGCCGAAGGCGCGGCGATAACGCGGCGAGTTCTGATGCTGAAGCATTTCCTGTGTCTTGTCTTTCTTTCGGAAGTTGCTGACTCTTTCGACCACAAGAAGTTCTTCGAGATCGTTGGCCTGAAGTCCAAATCCCCCGACGACGTGAAGAAGGTCTTCACGGTGCTGGACGCCGACAACAGCGGCTTTATAGAGGAAGAGGAGCTGAAGTGAGAACAAAGCAACGCACAAAGCTATGGAGTGGAAATGGTCTCAAAATACCTGGGTGTGTGTGTGTGTGTGTGTGTGTATACAAAGTTACACACAAATCCAGCATTGCTCGCGCCTCACAGGGTGTTTTGAGACCATTTTCACTCCATACAAACAAACGCCGCTGAAATCTGAGGCACGTTTCCTGACTGAATCCTCCGTTTCCTGTTCCGGCAGATTCGTCCTGAAGGGTTTTGCCAAGGATGGCAGAGACCTGACAGACAAAGAAACCAAAGCGTTTTTAAAAGCCGCCGACAAGGACGGAGACGGCAAGATTGGAATCGATGGTAAAAACGAAATCCGGCCGCGAATGTCTGACTCACAAAGACACGTAGAGGCAGCTTGACGAGGCAAAACGTTCCTCCCAGCAGAAACTTCCTGTCTTTAGGAAAATAGAGCCAAAATTTCCCACAATGTCTTTTTCCTCTGGCTTATTTTGTAATGTTTTGTCAAACCTCACAAGCTTTTGTTGTGCATGAGTGTCGACACTAAAAGCCCAATTTCATGGCGCTAAATCAGGAAGTAAAAGTTCCTTTAAACCATATGATTATATATATATATATATATATATATATCACTTTATATGCTAAATCAATCATTTACAGCTTAGATCAAGTACATTATAAAACAACACTGTGCCTGAAAAACACAATACTGTCCCTTTAATTAATTAATTCAAGGTCTCCTGGCGGTTAAGCACGGCCCACAGAAAGAGGGCTGGTCGAATCCCAGCCTGGTGACCCTTGACCTCTCTCTCATTACATGTCTGAGCCACTAGAGCCACAAAAAAAACAAAAATTCAAATACTTACCCCCAACGGATTTGTGTGTCAAAACCATAATTTGATGAGAAAGTGTTTATCTCACCTAGTGAAGAAAAACATGTCCAAGAGTTAGAAAAAGTTGGACTTGTCGTCTGATGAGGCAGCCGCGTCCCTCCGTCCTGCTCTGGACGGACGGATGTGCCGGTTTGTGCGGGACTAACTCGAAGGTCTCGCCTGCTTTCTGTTTCCGCAGAATTCGCCGCACTGGTGAAGGAATGAGCAGCCGCCCACCGCCGTGACGGATCGCCTCCCAGCCCTCGCTCGCCGTCCCGACTCCACGCCTTCCCCCACCCCCCCACCCCCGCCGCCTCCACCTCACCGCGGCCCGACCCGGGGCCAGAACCCGCTCCAAGCGCTCCTTCCCTTTAACCTCAGCCTCACTGCTGTCTCCACGACGTGAAACACCGCAGGCTCGTCCCGCACCGCAGTTTAATCGTTTATCCCGTTTTTGTTTTTTTTTTTATACAAACTCTTCACGTTTCTGTTCATGTATAGATACGAGACACTCCTGCAACTAAAGTTTGTAACTCTGAAGCATAAGCATATATGTAGATATTTACAGAGAGCATCTCCTCCGACCTCCCGACCTCGCCGTCCGTCTAACCCGCTCGTTTCTTCTCTTCCCCGCGTCGACGTCAGCGAGGCCCCCGCCCTCTCTTACGCCGTCGGCCCGTCCAATGCACCTGCTCTCCATCTGTCACTTTATCCCCCGATAGTGAGCTGCTGTACAAAAAAGAAATCAAAACGAAAACACAACGATGGCAGAAGTCAAGCTGTGAAAGACAATAAAAGAGTGAAATACAAAATGTCTGGACGTCGTCTTCTCATATGTTGGGTTTATTTTCTTTCGCTTTCTATCTACAGGTCAGGATTTTACACTCAATGATCGACACTGGGAATGATGTCGTACAGAACGTTAAAAACGATCAACATCATCCTTCGGGCAAACACGAATTTCTCCGATTCACACGAGCTCAAAAATGTCCAAACTGTGTCGTTTGAACAGCCTGAACCTGCAGCTGCTGATCTGAGATTTAAGTTCAAAGATTTGGAAAAAAAATAAAAAAACAAAATAGCTGGTACTCCATGACGGGCTTTTCGGAACCTTGGATCGTTTTGTCCAATTTTTATGTTTCAAAGTCGCATGTAATCCCAGAAATTCAGATTTCTCTCAACATTTCTGAAACTATTTGGAGCGAATTAAACTAAAGCCTGGTTAATTCTGCCACCGGATCAGACAAATCTCCAGCCACAATTACACCAAACGCCACTTGCTAACCCAATATTTAGCCACAAACATTTTAAAGTGTATTTTGTTCCTAGTTTGGACTTTATAAAGAGAAAACACTGAATAAATTCAAACTCGTGCCCCAAATTCACCTTGAAAGTCATTTAACTTGTTCGCTGTCCAGCCATCTTGTGGCGAAAAACATCGACTGATCGTTAAAAGCTCCAACTCGGCGAGTCTGTGTCGACTTGATCCTGGTTTTCTTATTACTCAAGACAACCAGACTGAGGCGGGTCAGAGGTGACGCCATATCAGCCCTCATTTGCAAAAGACTCCCGGAAAACCCGTGAAAAACCTCTGATTTGTGGATGTACATCGACAAACGTACATCCACAGGTCGAGATAAAAAGGCCACAACATCCCAAGTAGCCGGAGTCTTTCCTCAGAAGAGCCAGGCTGCTGTCAAACCATTAGCCCAATTGGATTCACACCAAGGTTCAATTTAGGTTAAGTATGCCCAGTGGAGAACCCAAATAAGAACCGCGGGAATCTTAGGTCTTTTTTTCTTTTTTTTTTTAGTAGGCCATTGCTGTGCCTGAGCAAAAAAAGGTCCGCTCCTCACCGACTGTCAGTAAGTTCACCACTTGCTCCGGCGCGCCGTTAAACTGGGAGCCATCGACGACTGGGGCGACAAAAACGAGAACTTATTTCTGAAACGGTGATGAAAACCTCCAGCCGCGCTGCATCAAACTCCCATTAGCTCGCTTCGTTAGAGAGGGAAAACAAATGCAGCAGGATTCATTGATATTCCCAGTGAGGAAAAGGCGGAACGTGGAATTTCAAATCAGTGATCGTCCCAGACAGATGGCGTGACGTCATCCTTTAATACACAGCTTTATTATTCATAACACCAGAGTTTTACACGATCTGCCTCCTTCGTTTTCCAGAACATTTAATATTTAGCGACAGAACTTTAATCTCATCAGAACATCGGGATATAAATAAAGCTGTAGAGATTGAGGGGGGGGAAAAAATCAGGAACAAAAGAGAACTGATATAGAGCTATACAAGCTATTTACAGCTGAATACATTTGAAAATGTTGATCTGATTCCCAAAATCGGCGGAGATTTTTTTTTTTTTCATGTTTTGTCATTATGAAGCCACAAACTTCAATGTATTTTACTTGGACTTTATGCGACAGTTCGTGGTCTTTGTTTCACATTGTGGTAATTTGTTTCATTTTTCAAAACATTGGGGAAATTCAGGAAAACGTTATTTTGCCGCTCTCGTCTCTCCGATTCGCTGCCAGACAAGTTTGTCAAGTTGGAGCTGGAAACGGAACATTTTTGGACAAAGAAAAAAAAAAAATGTAAAAATAATCCAATGTTTCTTTATAAATTTTGTAGCAACGTCTGTGGGTTTCTAAGTTCCCGGCCATTAGCTCATGCTGTTTGAGGAACCTCTTGTTTGGACCAAAGCATATTGTTTCAGTGGCCTAGTCAAAGTCCAAACCAAGCTTTAAAAACCGATGCAGCATTTTAATTCCGTGTCGCGTCTGAACAAAGTGTGCTCTTACACATAAAATCCAAATCAAACACATTGAAGTTTGTGCTTGTAACAATACAAAAAATTGTAAAAAAAAAAAAAACCCCACAAGAGGTATTAAAATGTTAAAAGACTAACTGCGTCACTCATTCACATGAAGATAGTTGTCAAGAAAACATCCAGAAAGTTGATCTATGATCTGGTTAAATTAATGCAAGTTTGAAAACAGGTCACGATTATCTGCAGGACAGAGTACGAATGTAAGGGGGAAAAAAAAAACAACAAATATGGGGGGTTTTTTTGTTCTGTTTTTTGGTCAAAAGGCATTATGGCACACAGGTGATGCTGTGGTTCAATAAAGCAGCCGTCACCGATCATCCACTTGTCAAACTAAACGGAAACGCCTCTTTCCCCGGCGGAGAAGTCATCTGCGGTAGAGTATCGGAGCAGATCTGTCGTTGGTGTGAGTGGGCTTCAGCTTCACCGTGGCGAACGGATTGGTGCCCCTGAGGAACCCGAGGCGGGAAGACGAGGAGCAGAAGGAAAGAGAGAGAGAAGAGATGTGAGAACAAAAAAAAAAAAGAGTGTGTGTACCTAAAAATAATTGCTCCTGTATCTGGCCACTGCGTTTCAGACATCGTTTAGTGAACTGTTCTTCTGAACTGTTCCCAAACGTCTGCGGCTGAAATGGTTTCCCTTCAATGTAAGAGCCGTTGAGATCAGTGTCCCCCATCTATAGCTCTCAGATTTAATGGCTTCACGATTCGCCGAGAGAGAGTCACGAATTGGCTTCGTTTTTAACAGCCACTTTCAGAGCGAGGCGGCGGCGATTGCTCTTACCTCGGGAAGAGTTCGTTCTGCGATCTCCCTGACTGCGACTTCTGCAGGAAGAGTAGAGAGAGAAAGAGAGGTCAGAGGAGGTCAGCCGGGAGCACCAACACAGGCGGCACGCACACACTGATGGAGGCCCAGCTGCAAGTCGTGCAAAAACGCAAAATATCACCAGGCTTTTGGTCCAGTTTATAATGCACGTGAAATGAGACAAAACTAACACACAAGAAACTTTACATGAAGTTATAGAAGTAAATAACTCCTTATGTTATTTACTGTTGGTGGGGGGAAAAATTTACTACTTCCACTGACTGATTATTTCTTTTCCCAAGATGTTTTTCGTATATAATAAGTGAAATTATCTGCTAGTGCAACCAGCATTTTTCATCAATTTTAAGGTATTATTGATTAAAAACAAACTTCTATGTCTTGATTTTAAGTTTCATGTCAGTTAGTTCTGTTTTATTTGCAAGTGTATTAAGATATTTGCACTAAAATGAGACCAAAAACACTTTTTGTGATTTTTTTTTTTTTGCAGTATGCAACACACACACACACACACACACACACACACACACACACACACACACACACACACACACACACACACACACACACACACACACACACACACACACACATACTTCGCTTTGTGTTCACATGACTAATTTTTTAAAGTATCAACAGTGGAGAAACTTAACAGGCAGCATGCAGACAAATGAATACAAAATATTCATTTTCTCATTCACGTCGTTAGCTTTAAGCTAACTTTAAGCTAACAACATTGGCACATGTGAGGACATTCAATCGGCCTATTTGTGTGGTTGAGTAGCAAACAGCATCACACAGTGGAAACCAAGCAGCAGCAACACGTCTGCAAACCGCTGGGCTCACGTCGTTAGCAGCTGGAGCTTCCGCCCTGCGTCCACCAGAACGACGGCTGAGGAGTCATCGAGAACAGCACTCTGCCACAGCGCCCCTGGTGGACAGACGGGTGAAATACAGCTACCGTTCATGTCAGGAGCCCCATCCAGGCCACCGTAGCGGCGGAGTTCACGGCTCTTTTGAGGCAGGGTATTAAACTCGTTTTCATTTCTGGCCACATTCAAGACTACAAATGTCCTCAAAGGCAAAAATGCGTTAATAAAACTATAAATGATATTAGTAATTGGGATGAAAGATAAGGTGAGTTTTGGATGAATAATGTTTTTGTTTCTGTCCCAGTGAGAGTGCTGCTTATAAGGAGTCCAAATGTTGGACAGGGTCATGATGGAATAATAGTATCCTGTACAAGTACTTAACTTTCCCCCTGTGCCTGTTTTCTTTCTCACCCAATTTAGTTGCAAAAGGGGATCTTGTGTGCTCAATAATAAAAAAAAAAAAAAACGACTCATTAACAATAAAACTACACAAATTGTAATCACGAAAATGAATTCTCTCAATGGAAACACGACAATTTGGAAAAAGTTCACGTTATTGTGCTGGGATGAGTTGGTTTTTCGAGATGTATTTCACAAAACTGCAATGAAAACGATTTCTTTTTTTTGCATCATACGAGTCGTGATCGACAGACGGATGTCGCTACTGACAGAAACGACAAAGAAGATGACAGGAAGTGGCAGGAGAATGACGATGATTTGTTTTTTGGACAAAGTTCACGAAAGGTTGTTTGTGTCATTCCGACGTGTAGAATCAACAGCTCTTCTGTGAAATTAGCGACTTCAATTTTTGTGATTTTAATTTCATTCCTTATTTAACAGAAACACCTCATCTGCAAAATTGTGTTTTTCTTGACATCGGCAGGATATCGACAAACCTTTGTGCATATTTGTTATGGAAACGCAGCTGCTGCTGTTCCTGCTTATTGTTTATGAATGTAAGACAACTTATGAATCCAAAAAAAATTAGCTTCCATAACTCTTTTTTTTCTTTCATTTTCTTTGAAGAACAGCTTCAAAATTTTAATTTTCAAATTCATCCGACGCATCCACCCTGGTCCAGGGTTGTGTCATTTCAGTTTCTTTAACCGTGCTGCCTCACCAGCAAGGAAAAAGGCGGATCTGAATTTCATCATCTAGAATCCATACTCGCCCTGCATGAATTGTGTTAGTAGACGTTAGATGGTAAAAAAAAAAATAAAATAAAATAAAATAAAAATAATAATAAAAACACCAAAACAACCCCCATCCTCGGCTGGTTAATGACATTTTAGATCTCAACCGTGGTAAAAGTTTCAAAGTTAGTCATCGTCGAAGCGCTCGCTCTAGCCGTTTCTGGCTGACTCCTAATGGCTTTCTGAGTAAGACGACATTTCCGTCGGACTCACGGATGAGGATTGCGTGGGTGGAGGAGGCGGAGGAGGTGGGGCTCCACTCCTGCTGCTGCTGTTGATGCTGCTGCTGTTGATGCTGCTGCTGCTGATGCTGGGTTTTGGCAGGTCGAACACGCTGCTCATGGCGCTGCTGGTCCTGCTGCTGCTGCCGCTCCCTCCGCCTGTTTGGTCCAGCAGGTCGCTCATGCTGCTGCTGCTTCGGAGAGTGTGGTTCCTGGGTGAAGGCGGGAGAAACGTCAACTCAGGAGACGTACAATCTTCCCCGTTTGACTCTTAGAAATCTTAAACATGAAAATCATCGTATCGGGACAGAGGGCTTCAAGCCTGGGCTACAGGAAACAACTGTTCTCACACAAAGTCGAATTTGTCACAAATTTAGTTTTGCTGCTTACTAAAAAGACCAAGCAGCTTCTTTGTGGGTTCTCCCACAGCTATGGGTCACCCATATATGGTAAGTAGTTCATTTTATCCATCCAGACTCAAGTTTGAAACTGACCCTGTTTTAAAATGATTAGCCCCAAAAATAAGAAGAACAGCCTTGGAGCAAATGAACATGATCTGTACTTTATTATTATTATTATTATTATTATTATTATTATTATTATTATTATTATTATTATAACCTCAGGCCTTTCATTTAGTCACTTTATCCAGTTGTGCTTATTTATGAAGTTTATATGAAGTGATGAAGCAATTATAGTTTCCCTGAGTGATTTTATTTCTGCCAGCTTGTTCTTCACAAAAAAACAAAACAAAACACTTTCCCTCGAGTATTTAGTGGATTTTAGCCAGCCTGGATGTTTTCTCAGAAAGAAAAGGTAACCTGCAGTGAGACAAAATTCCTTCAGCTCTTGTGACTTTTATCTTTTTTAACTTCTCCGCAGCATAAAAGACGCATAATTGATGGCAAGCATGAATTAAAGAAGATTTAACACAGACTCTGAATCAAAAGTTTCTAATTGTGAGAGATGAAAGCACATTCGCAAAACTTGGACTTTAGTTTTATATATTTAAATTCCCTGTATTTAAATATATAATTTAAACGTAAATTATATATTTAAAATATATCATTTTCAATTATATTGTGTTTCACATACACCAAATAACCACAGCAGTGTCAACACATCTGGAAAGGCTTTCCTCAAGGTTTATGGGAACTTTTTTCGAAGAGCATTTGTGAGGTCAGACACTAATGTTGGACAGGAAGGCCTTGTTCACGGTATCTGCGCCGACGCATCCCAAAGGTGTTCTATGAGGTCACGGTTTTCCTCACACCGAACTCATCCTTCATCATCTTCTTTGCTGACCTTTATTTTGTAGATTGGCATGCGGCCATTTTGAAGCAATATCCCTAAACTCTTCCTGATGGAGATGGAGCATGAAATTGTCCAAAGACGTCTTTGCGTGGCAGCGTAAGCCTCAAAAATCTACGCTTCACTCAATGTATTTTGTTTTAGAGTTTTATGCTTATGATCATTTTAATGGGTGAAAGACTTTTTGGTTATTTACCAGGTGCTTTGCGACTGCGGAGGATCATCAAGTTCTTCCACATAGGAGGCTGGAAGCCATCCCTGACTGAGAACGACAGGGAGCAAAGATGACAACCAGCAGTTGTAGATTTGTAGGCGTCAATCTCACCAGTGGGTGACGCCGCCTCACCCCGAGCCGTTCTCGGCGTATCCGTAGAGCCAGCCGTTCCTGGGCTGCCGGGTCTTCACTGTGATGATCTGCCCCCTGGAGAAGGGCAGCAGGGTGGGGTTGGAGCCAGAGGGCTGGTGGGCCGCCTTGGCCCTCATGAGCACAGCTCCGCCTCCGCCTCCGCCTCCGCCTCCGCCTCCGCCTCCGCCGCCGCTTCTGGAGCGATAAACGCTTCCCACCGGGGACGGCGCTGCGAAACACACGCAGAGCAGTTACAGCTGGAGCACAAATCTACCCGATAAAGAGCCGAAATTATGCATTGGGAGACGTGAACGAGACCGAGCTGCGGTTTTAAATTCCTGTTCGAATTTGCATGATAAAGTTCTAATTCATTGTTATTCCTAATTACATGCATTGGGACTCTGAGCTGACTGCTAATTTCCTTTTGTTCCAGCAGCGGGAGATGCAGATCAGTTGATTGAGCTCCACAAGGTGCCGTTTTACCCTCCTGAACAGAGGAAGGGTGTTTGACATTGTGGAGATCACTTTTAGTCGGTTGTTGATTTGCCATCACTGGGCCAAACGTATTTATGTATTATTTTTATTTTTATTTTTTTAACTTTAGATAAGAGAGTTAAATGATTAGACAAACGAGGATGCGGTTTGCAAAACTACGAGGATGAAAACAACTGAAATAATTAGATGAGCTGATTTCCACCAGCAGCGCCGCTGACTGCAGTTAATTACCAGACGGCTAAATAAAGCCCAACTTTTGAAGAGGTCCACCTACTGGAAAGTCTCTCCCGGTGTGCAGAAATGCATGGTGATGTTTCCTCCTCCACAAAAATCCACTCACCCCTTGACGGTATCTTGCCCAGAGTCATCTCCTCTCGGATCTGTCTGACGTCCTCCGCCCTCATCCCGCCCTGCAAACACGTATTCGTCCATAAGTCCAGTGGTACGTGATGCGTTTGTCAATTTAACGGCACCATGGCTGTTGCCATATTGAAGAAAAACATCTTCGTAATAGATATATATATATTTTACATTATAACCACAATTGTACATGTATCAGGGTTTTTATGTGTACAGATTGGAAGGAAAGTGACAAATCCCTGCATCGACCTCCGGTTTCTGGAGGTCTTTTTAGATTAAACAAAATCTTGAGTGAGGATCTAGTTTTGTTTTTGTTTTTTTGTACAAGATTTTAAACTTGTAATGTGGATAAATCGGTGGGAGTCTTGAGTCAAGACCGGACATATAATCTGTGAATGTTTGATTCACAGATTCAAATCTTCCTTGTTATAATAATGCAAAAACAGGCGAATAACAAGATTTGTTTTTTTACCCACTTGAACATACCTGCTGCGTTCAATGTCTCACAGGCTTCATTTCTAATACGTCAGTCAAAAATAAAACCGCAGAATCCAGAATCCATATTAATTCCCAGCCGGTGCAAAGGGATCAGTGGATCCTTTTCACCTTTCAGTCGAGGGTTTAATCTCAGGTTGTTCATTCAAACATAAACACTAATCACGGCCGTCGGGCCTTCAGACTGAGGCGCTGTGCGTCTTAAGATTCAGATTTGCACATTTATACGCCATAATTCTGCTCCGGTTCTCCGGCTGCAGGCTGAATCCTCTGCAATCCAGTCTCATTGAATCGCAGATCCTCCACTAGAGGACGCTCCTGCAGCTGAAACTAAAAAAAAAAAAAAAATTGGAATTTTTCCTCCCTTCCCAGAGAAGGATGCAATGCAGCTTCCCCTCCCTGCAGATGGGTTTTCTGCAGGGAGGGGAAGCCCATCTGAGTTGCTGTGAAGTTTTTGAAGGGCTTCCAGTTCAGCCTGGGCAGCAGCTCTGCATAAATGATTCACGGACTCGGCGGTTTGTTTTCTCAGCGAGCCGCTGACACGCCTGAACTCACGGTGTTGTCCACGGCAGCAGGTCGCCTGGTGGCGTCGACCTCCTCCGTCCAGACATCGGCTTTCTGCAGGAGAGGCCCCGACGTCTGTCACACAAAACAGAAAGGTGTGAGCAGCGTGGCGCTTCTCCTCCATCAGGCCAAATATAACAGCACTCCTGTTAAAACAATTCAACTTTAACTGCAGCAGCATAATTTCAGTATAAAAGTGAAATGTTTAATTTTGGGAGCATTTGTTCAGGTGGATACAAGCTTCAGAAAATTGCTTATATTTGTAATGGCATGACAGGCTGGACCCTTTTTCAGGTCTACATAACATTCAAATGAATGTTATGTAATGGTTGTCATGGATACTTTCAGACTTTGCCTTTAACCCTCTGTTAGAAAAACAAAAATGTGTTGTTGTTTTTTCCCGTCCGATTGAAAGTTGGGTCGCTTTGACACAGCAGGGAAACAGAAAGCCATTGATTACTAACTAGAGCTTCCCAACCCTAATCATTAAAATAAAAAAAAATAATTTAAAAAAATCAAAGCACAAATGATAACACAACATAGATCTAGGAGTGCAGCGCAGCTCCTCGCTGCCTGAATTGAGAAAAGCAGCAGCTTTCAACAGTTATGGAGTAGCATATGATCCCGTCATTGATTTATTTTTTTTTTTTTGTCACAGCCAATTAAATTAGTCAGAGTGTGTTTAGTACTTGTCAATATTGATGCTGTTGAGGACGCTGGCAATTAGCAACCGCTAAGATAAGAGCAGTGAGTAATATTCTGCCAACGCCTGAGCGTTATCCGTGATAAGAAGAGGCGACGTCACGTTGCTCTCAACACGCCACTGACGTCTGTTTGTCTTTACTCTGCGTGATATGCTTTAAAAGATAACTATTAATTATGTTTTTGTTTTTTTTTAAAAAAAAAAAAAAGCAAAACACGCCCAATAGATGAAGAAGTGGCAAAAACACAGGCTCACTGTTTCACGTGTCTGGAACGGGTTTGCGCGTTGCACCGTGTGGCCACACGAGGGCAGCACCCACTGCGATCAACCGTTTCAACGCACAAGCTGTGTGTGTTTTTTCCCCAACGTTTCGTGTTGGTCGCACAGAGAGAAATAACTTCAGCTCTCATGTCTGACAGTTTAAACCACCAGAGCACAAAACAATCAGTCACTGTGAGTGTAAGTGTGACATTGTTCCGCCTGTTTTAGTGTAACTTGCGTCTTTAGAAGAGCGAGCGGCTCATTCCTCAGGAGTTCCCAGTGAATCTGGAACATTAAAGTGCTTTCACACTGCAGGGTCATAAAAACGGGTCCAGAGGTCAAACACGCAGCCTGTTATGATGCAGTTGCTCTTTCTGTGGAAACTGTGACGCTGCTGTGGGAGCGTCACCGATTCCTGGCTATCAGAGAAGCGAGACGCAGGGGCCGCTGGAGGCGAACATCGTCTCCTCCTGTTTCAGACTGCAGGAGTCGCCGTCGAACTGCACCTTGCTCATGAGGAGGCCCAAGGACTGCACGAGGCCGCAGTGTTTCTCGGCCAGGAAGCGGTACCGCCTCGCCTCCTCCTCCAGCGCCTCCTGGTGGCTCTCCCTCAGAAAATGCAGGTACTCCTGAGGACGGACGGTGCAGATATGCATCAAACCCAGCGGCAAACACATTAGGAAAGCGTTTCGCTCCACCTGTGAAGAAGCAGACCTGGCCGGTTCCTCCTCTCCGCTGCCTCTGCTGAGCCACCGCCGCCTGCTTGTGGACTTCCCTCTCGTACGTCGCCCTGCTGTGCTGTGGGACAGTTCGGATCAGAACTTCTCCTAACCACGAAATCAACCCGAGGCACGGTTCTGATCCAAAGTGTACACAAGCTTATAATTGCCACAATCTCGTCTCGTTGTTTGACTTGTAACTATTGATTTTAACATTGCAATAATAAAAGCCTCACTGCGTGTAAAGAAAGAAATCACTTGTGAAGCTACATGCTCAGCTTCTGGTATAATTTTGTCTGAATATTTAATAACTGCAGCAGCACAGGGTCAATTTAAGAGAAAAACAAATGGAAAAATAAAGCCATAATATTTCAATAAAGTTGCTACATCACCAGACAGTTGAAATACTTTGATTTTATCCTGTTAATATTATGGCTTTATTCTTGAATGAGCTTATTCTGGTGACACCACCACTTATTCTCAAAAATATCGTGACTTTATTCTTGTAATGTCCAATTGTGTCCTTGTAATTTTATTTCTTTTCTTCTTTTCTTAGCACTGTAAAAAAACATCGTCACTGCGAGGACGATTTTTACGAAATTTATTGTTATTTACGGATAAAATCTGTATTTGTGTTTTAACGTATTTATTGCATTTACCCATAACAAGTTATTGTTATTGTTCACCCACAAAAAGTTTTACCGCCTTTACGGTAAAACTTTGGCAACCGCAGCTGCCGGTATTTTACGGTAAACTAGAGCCGACTTTGTTTTTTGCAGTGTAACACATTCCAGAAAATAGAAGTGAAGCTCGATTGTTGGATCTAAGTTATTTTTGACGGTCATTTTGCCATTTCGCATCGTCGTTGCGGCGACGTTTACTCGTCACATCTTGACTCACTGAGATGTAGTCGATGTCCAGATGGACGCTGCTCTCCATCACCTGCAGGACCTCCAAACTGAAGTTGCGGAACTGGAAGAAGATGAACACGGTTTGCTTTGCTGTCAACAAGAAAGGAAAAAAAAAAAACAACAACAAAAACAAACTGGCAATCTGATCAACGTTGACGTCGCTTACCACTCCCTCCAGCTCCAAGGTGAGCCTCCGCTGGCTGTCGGCGATCTGGATCAGCACGTCTCCTTGAAGATAAGAGGGCAGCTTGTTATGAGCGGATTCACTCACTGATCATTAACCTGTGGCGTTAAAATACATTCGACACCTGTGGCGCGGCTACGTAATCGAATTCAAGGCGGTAAATAATTTATTACCGACTAATAAATCTGTGAAATGTTTCCCTTTTATGCGAGGTTGTCGTTCAGAGCTTTATTCTCCGGTCAGCTAAGCTAAAATCAAAGTTCTCCTCTTAACTGGACCACGCAGAGCGCTAACCTCGAAACGACAGGACGGATTTCGAGGTGTCCAGCAACAGCGTCCGACCTCAGAGATGCTCTGAATGAGCAAAAACTCCTACAAGTGCACTTCCAAGATCATGGAAAAACCTCCCAGCTTGAATCAAGGTGAAGATTGTTCCGACGTTATATTGACTGCTGTGGATTAAGAACAGGAAGTCGCTGGCGCATCTTTTCACCACAGAATCGTAAGAAAGGCAAAAAAGAGCCTCTTTAAAGCGAAGAGTATCAGCTTGGGGGCACCGAGTCTCCATGACAACCATTTATTTCAAGGCCTCTGTGTATATTCCTACTAGTTGTGCCGATATGGGTGGCATAATGTGGTCACTGTCGGCTAATTTCACTTTTTGTTGGGCTCAAACGCCAGCAGAACATTTGCTCTGAGCTTTTCTGTAATGACAGCAGAGAGACCAGCCACCTGACAAGCCTTCGCGCTGATAAAGGAACATTCCTCTGTTCTTTCCAGAGTAACTGGAAGAAAACTCCCACCAGGCCTTTGAGCTGGAAACCAGAATGACCTGAAGCTCCGACTGCTAAGCAACGTGGAAAACCTTCTTCGCGCACGTCAAGAGAAATCCGCAGCAAACGCGCGCTGCGCATTCGCCGCCGTGTTTGCACGGGGGAGCAATAAAACACGGCCCGAGGTTAAACTTTGATCCTCCTGACGCCGCGTTTAATGAGTGACCCGGATAACAAACCCAAACGCGTCCCGGCGAAGCCGCGCGGCGACGTACCCAGGGAGCGGGACGACGTGGAGTAGAAAGCTTTCTCTCCGATCTTTGAGAGGGCCGTGAAGTAAGCCTCGCCGCTGACAACAAGGTCTGGAAGAGAGAAGCAAAGAGCAGCTTTCAGAGACGCGTCTGTCGCACACAGACACTTTGCCAACAGAGTCTTGCAATAAGTACATTCACGTCTGCTTGAGCTTTATCGCTTTTTCTTTCCACATTTGTGACACAAACACACGCGTTTCAGTTGCACTTTGTGTGACGGACGCAGAACTGGAGGATGTTAGGAAAGGAAACGTTTTTTCCTCAGCGAATCAGCTGAAAAGTGTGGCGTGCATTTACTTCCATCCCTTTTATTCGGGCTCATGTAATTAGTAAAGAAGTCCCACGAGTGTGTGATTTAATCTCGGTGCGAATCGAGCCGTTGCACGAAAGCGTCGCAGGTTTTCTTGGAAAACATCGATTAAGAAACAGAAGGAAGACCAGGGAACAATTCGTACAAGGTGGAAGGCTGTGAAGAGGTTTATACGTTATACGAAAAAAAAGGTTCTTGGCATCTTTCAGAGAATTATCGCATCTATCATCTGAAAAAAGAGAGCTTTTTATTCAGGGGACACTATTTAGTTGTGCACCCCATAAATCATGCCTTTACATAAGAGTAACAGGAGTAAAATTATTGTTGAAAGAAAAATGTGAGAATTTATTTATTTATTTATTTATTAAGTAATTAAGGCGTTCCAGTACTTCTTTCTTGTGTAAATGTTGAAGAAAGAACGTACGTCGACACCAAAGTTTGCATCGCCACAGAATGTGATGTAATAGGTATGCTGGGCCAATCGGTGGCGCTGTAACACCACCAGAGAATCAGACCCACAAACACACACAAGAAAAGAAGAAGAAAAAAATAACAGAGTGGAGCCATTGTT